>WWET01002222.1:202343-215767 GCA_011038615.1 Limnodynastes dumerilii
CCCGCAGCCTAATCCTAAATCCCCAGATAGGGTTACTTACCTCTCTGGTGGTCTGGCAGCAGCGCTTCCCAAAATGAATGGGTAAGTATGTGAATCGCACCCATCGACTGTCTTTTGACTGTCATTCGAAATAGAGAGAGCCGAAAAGTAACTTTTGTATTTATAGCCATTGTTGCTGGGACTCGCAGCAATGGCGGAAAAACGGCCATTGTAAATTAAGGGTTAGCCCTCCCTTCTGCTTAAGTATTGACATGGTATTTTCGCTTCCTGAACATTTTTGTGCATGAGTAGATATTCCGAGACAGAGGACTTACGCAAATGACTTGTGTAAGTCCCCTATTAGTCGTAGCTTTGGATCTGTGCCTATGCCAGTAACATTAATGCGTGCAATGCTGTTACATTTCACCACTATGTGACCCTATTTGCTCTTTCATGTAACTGCTAGTCACAACCAAATGCAATAGTTTGTAGCTAGATCAGAATACTTATAACTAACTTTTTTATTCATCTAACAAGCCAGACGTTTACATTGTGGTCCAAATTATGGAATTTGCTTCCACAGTATGTTTCTTGCAAATTGAAGTTAATATATATGAATTTATGAAGTTATAGACATTAATTTTTGCCAAACTTGTTGTACTACAGGTATTTCAAAGAAAAGATAAAGAAAAAATAGATGGTGCTTCAAGTACAACTTAAACATAATAATTTAGTGTCAAGCTATTTAAATAATACATTTATGAAAATAAATATATGAAAACCTTCCCATAGTGTGATCCTCATTTTTGTTTATAATAATGTAGTGATAGTGATGTTTTTAGTGATGATATAACGATTCTAGCTCTGACTTGCTTAGCAATGCCCCCTGTACACGCTAATCTCTAATTTCATGTGGATCATTTATAAACAACGGTTTAAATAAACCTTTACTGCAATGAAATGCTCGCTTACAAGGTGATCCTTTGCAGAAATATTAATGGCAATCATGGCTCTGAAGATGGTGTGTTTCAGTTTCCTCCAGATATCTGAACATGGCTGACTGTGTAAAATTCGTTCCTCGATGTAATGCAGTTTCAGACGATTTTGCAGCATCGTTGGACAGTACACATTGGTAAGATGTCATGTGATTGGCACGATAATAGGCATATAACCCTCCAGTATGTACCCTGCTTAAATATTAAAAGTATTATGACCTAATTTAGACTTAAGAAGGCTTTAGGATCCTAATTTTACGCATCCAAGCATGCTAATTCCTATGATACACCTTCGGTTTTTCAGCTTCTTAGCCAATTTACAAGTGCCATAGGGCTACCTTTACTTAAGATTCGTAGTTGTGTGCGTAAGTGACAAAATTATCAACGTCCAGAATTCCTTCCGGTAAGCAAAAGGGGCAGACCCCTATTTTACAATGTCCATTTCTCTGCCATCGAGGCGGAGATAGACATGTAATTTAGGTGTCGTTACGACTACGTGTAATAGTCTAGTCATAATAGTCGTAACATTCAGGGTAGGAGTCTGGACAGGTAAGTGTCCAGATTTCCTACCGAGAGCGGGGAATGCAGGGTGCGCTACTTACAGACCCTCGCACGCACGTAATGCATGCATGGGTCTGGAACTGCCCCTTAATCTGCAACCAAAAACAGCAATATTATTGGGTACCCCAGAGGTAATGAAAAAAGTCACCTTCAGTGGCCTGTCATTTAGGGCAAATAGTTAATTACAGAACAAATGTACCCATTTAAACCATTCAAAATACCCTCTGAGTGAATAAACAACTGAACAAACAGAAGGCAGTGCAATACGAGCCAGGTGACATGACACAAGTGGCATTATCCACCAACACGCTCAATGCAGTAGACATTAATTAGTAAAAAAAAATTATCAAGACAGCATTTATTAGCAAAAGTAGGCTTAAGTGAGAACTGCTGTAAATGTGTTATCTCTAACGATCAAGACCCAAACGCAAATATGAGAGCATCCTGGATTCCTAAAAACTATACACAAGCTATTAAATGCGTAGGTGCTATCCCCACATGAATCCTTATATTGGGCCAGATCCTGAACTACGTTTTTTGGCGATTTTACGCGTGGCAGAGACATAAACATTTGTACGCAGTGCGCACCATAGAAAATACGCACATTAACGTAGCGTAATTTAGGACGTATGGGTGATTCACGTATGTCTCACGTAAATTCTTACGTGTGGGCGTGCCAAATTTACGTTTACCCAAAATACGTTAGTTTTACGTGAAGTAGGCGGGGGGCGGCATTTAAAGTGTACAGTATGGGCGTGCTAAGCTGCGTACGTTCGCATAGTTAATACGTCCGTTAGCGGACGTATGCTGTTACGTTAGGAAAAGTTAAGGTAGGGTTTTGACAAAATACGTCCGTGCAAGGGGTGTGCCGAGGGGAGTGTAGCGAATTTACGTGTGCAAAAATACGCTCCGCGAATAAACGTACGGCACACGTAGTTCTGGATCTACCCCATTGTAACTAAATAAGATCCCAGATCTCAAGGTTTCCTTTCCTTAGGAATCCAAACGCAAATGCAGGGTATTTACATCTTTTCTGCCATGCACTATTCAAAGGAACACAGATACATTACACTATCATGCATTCGTCCGGTGCATGGATCAATGTTTATAAACACAACTAATGAACAAAATAGTGACCTTTGTTGTTTATAAATTACCCTATGATATTGTTTATTAATTACATCTCTCTAGTAACATGCAATGTCACAATATTCACCCTGTTCATTAATTTAGAATGTCTTTCACTATAAGGAAAATCCTGTTCTACTTTGTTTCCTGTCTCTAGACGGTGTGGATTTTGAGAAGATAAGGGTGGCTAACCTAGACCAGCAGCAGCAGCTCCAAATGTCGGAGAGTAGTCTAGCCATTAGTGGTAGTTTTGTCTAGTCATAAAGGGCCAGATCCAGACTACTATGCATAAGTGCAGATCCATGCTAGCTGGTCAAGACATTCTGACTTGTCCAGACTTAGAAGCAATGGACCAATCTCCATACTTCTCCTTTCCACTCAGTGGACATGACCTCCATATCATGCGGTGCTGTCGCAAAGGCTTCTAGTATGGAAGTCTGTATATGATGCAGAGCTACAATGGAAGTGGGACGCATGCTCATTAGCATAATGTAAAGTATAGACACATTTGCTCTTTATGCATGTTGAGCCACACTTCCATGAGTTGGAAAGTATAAGGTACGTCTGGGCTGTCTATCTGCACAATGCGAATTTACAGATATCTGCATACTGTGGTCCAGTATGTGCACACCTATGCAAATGGTATCAGAATCATACATCTGGGTTTGTCACAAAATAAATATTTACTAGGTTAGTGTGGTCAGCTAAATACAGATTTTATTGATTTTGATTCTGTGGAACTTTGAAAATTAAATCATTCTAATTCCCTCTTTTGAAAATAAAACCAATCTAATTCCCTCTTTTGATAGTAACAACGGTTTGTGTACCTTAAACACTGGTGACATGTTGCATAAACACTGCTTTTGTTTTCTATCAACTTGTGTATATTGTAACTTTGTGTTGTGTATGTTCACAGTCACAAAGTAAAAACAATGATATGCAGTTCTTAATCTTTAGAAAATCACGTATTAAGTCATCTTATTTTAGATTCCACTATGCTAGGGCAAAACAACAGGTAAATTGCAGGTTTTATGGTTTCTTGAATTGCAGATCCTTAATTCTGAATAATTAAAAGTATCAGACATATCACAAACAGTCAGATAAAGTAAAATATGTATATTGAGATTTTAAATAACAAATATTTAAGTGTAAGATGTATTTATGGAGATTTATAATCATCTACCAAATACAAGGTGAGTTCTCCTTGTAGCTATGGACCAGATCGAGACTTCCAACTGTTCACTCTTTTCCATGCATCTGGATCAACTTTTGGCCATTTTTTGTGTCTGTGCTACACGATCAGTATGCAATCCACTTTATCCAGACTTCTAACCAGGCCCGGTGACAGGGGGGGACAAGGGGTACAGCTGTGACGGGCCCCGAGGTTCAGAAGCATTCCACTATTGAGGATTTCTGTTGCCAGGCCTGCTTCTAACAAATGACACTGTGGACAGCTTTGAAGAAGGGGACCTTGTTGTACTCATAAGTGGGTATGACGTTGTATTACAATGTACTATAGCCAAAATACTGCATACTGATTTGGAGAGTCACATCACCGCCATCTTATGTTCATACAATGCAGAATATTTGAGGAAAGGTATGGGTTTCTGAAGACCATACATGATAATAGTGGTTAGCAGTGTGTTTGCTTGTATGCATGGAAACAGCCAGTCTCCACTTGTATGCATGTATCCTGAATATTTACAAATGCTGGAAAATTGGATCTTTGGATCCCCATTCTATGTTATCATCTGGGAAATCACCATTATTACATGTATGTGGTAGCGAGACACAGGAATCATCTCTCTACACCATCAAACAGGCCCATACGTGTCACCATGGCTTCTCAATGGAAATTGTATCTAACAATATGCTACATATTGATAACATACTTATAAAACAATATAATTATGCTATGCAATAAGAAAATACTTTTGATTACACAAGTATGCAAATAGAAGCAGCCTGCAGGGGACCTTATATAAAATCAATAAAATGAACACACATTATTCCTGGGATTCTAAGCCATTACATACATTGCAGTATTCAGCATGCACAGAGATGTGTGCAGAATATTTAAGGTATGGATCTGGCCATGAATCTACTATCCATATGTAGGAGTGCAGGGGGAGTGCCCAATTCTCCTACGTATGGAGTTTTGGATGACAAAATTTGTATGTTTGCTTCCTCAACGAGGTCTGCATTAGACCCCTTGACAAAAACTGAAAGTCTGCATGTCAATATTTACATATTACATATTTATACTGGGCAAACTGGTTGAGACATTTGGCTCTTATCTGCCGTCACTTTCTATGTTTCTACATTATTGCATCACTTCTCTGAAAACCCCTTCAGACAAATTTTTCTTGCCACTAGATGTCTACAAAATGTATGTAAAGAATGTTAATATGCTTGACATTTGTAATTTACACAAAACTTTCCCATAAGATCAGACCATTAAAAAAAAATAATAACAATATATATATAAAAAATAACAATAATTATAGTAATAACTGGTGTAACGCACATAAAGTTTTTACATTAAAAAGGATTGAGTTTAGAAAGGAAAAAAAATGTTTTTCTTTGTCTCTTTGTATGAGAGAACTTTACATATTTGTTCACACGATCAGGGTCACAGAGATTTCTGTACAGACATTACTGACAGGTAATGTCCATTCATTAGAAATAGGATAAAAGCCACAAGGGTTCTAAAAGCTTTAAACTATAGTAAGTGTATTGGAAGCATAATAAGTGCAATGTAAAAAAAAAAAAATTAGCCTTGTTTAGCTTAGTTTCTACACTTCTAGCCTGTCACATTACCAAGCCCTACACGTAGGGAGCGTTGGGGACACATATTTGTAATTGATTTTGTTACTTTTTTTTAATTAAATATTTATTAATTTGCTAATTTGGCAATTTCCAAGTTTAAACTTAGTGCCTAAACATGTTAATTGGTTAAGTTGTCATGCCACACACCGGAGTGTGCGCTCATCGCTCTCTCTGTGCATGATGCATCTATCCACAGACACGAGAACATCACTTGTCTTTGAGATTTGGCGGTGTAAATGATGGCGAATTCACAAGGGACTCGTTTGTTTATAAATAGGAAACTTTACTGTACTGTTTTATGTTCAACGGTACTCGAGGAATTGAACAATTTCCGTCTTAGGTCAATTAATCATTGCAATGCTCAGGCTTGTATAGATTTAACAGGTTTTGTGATTATTAATACATTTTAAAATATCACATTTTTACATTAAACCTGTTTTCTGAAGTAATTGTGTGTGTGATTGCTGGAGTAGATTTAGGATAAATGTGTGTGAGGGGCAAGGTTCTGGGATAAATTAGGGTAATAGGATTAATGATTTGGGGGTGCCAAAAAGGTCTAGGGCATAAGGTGTATTTGTAATAGTGCGTGTGAACATACTGTAGGGGATAGATTTACTAAGCCTATAGCAACCAATCAGATTCTAGCTTTTACTTTCTTTTTACATACTAGCGAATGTCAGCTAAAATCTAATTGGTTGCCATGGGCAACATCTCCACTTTTCCAAACCCGCAGCTTAGAAAATCTGGCCCTAAATGTGTTTGTAAAAGAGTCTGGCTGTGTGATCCAAAAATAAACTCACTGGTGCGTTTGGATGGCAACCAAATGCGGCACATAGCGTAAGGGCACACAGCAGTTAAGTTCAATGCAACTACATGCTCAAATACAATGCACAAGAGTAGGTTAGATCACTATAGTCAAAACAGTAAAAAAAAAGTTAGTAACATTCCGAACAATTCAATTAAAATTTGAATTCTGTTTCTAAAAAATTATTATATTTAGTGTATATATTTAGTATTATATTTTAATTATTAAATTTAGTAACTAAAAACAACATAAAACTCTTTGCAGCATTTTCCTAACTATATAAATGCCTACTGCTGAATCTTGCTGTTTCAGAGCTGAGATAAGATGCACATCAGTGGGCCGATGCACAGGGGAAAACTTCCCTGCACAATGGCCTACTGTGAAACATAACTGCAGATCTGTCGCACTCAAGCCACAGCAAGTGACGTCACATAGGTGGTGAAGCACCATAGCCCGTGTTCTGGGCCCCTCAAATTCTGGTGGCAGCCCTATAGGTCTCTATCCACCCATGGAGTGGGCTGTTGCCCCCAGAGTTTCTTGAGGCTACACACTCCATGTAGTGTGTAACAGCTCGCTCCATGCATAGGGCTGTCTGCTGTGAGATAGGCAAAGAAAGATGCTCCCCAGCTGTGCTGATTAGGGATTACAAAAAGCAGCATTCTGGAACTGCCTCCCAGCCGCCAGCCAGTGAATGGCTTTCAGCATGCTAATTGGTGGTTTGCTGGTTCTATCCACTAATCAGAGTGCTCACAGCCATTCACAGTATGGAAACATGGAGAAGGGCACATTGGGGTATATCCATTTCCAAAACGCTGTTTTGTATGAAGTGCGGATGCTTGCGGCAGATATTACGCCACGTAACTCTGAACGTACGTACCATAAGCCTGCATTAACTCAGTAGCGTGGATCAGCGGCCCGTACGACCGCTAATCCACAGTAGTGTGGGAGCCCCCTCCCACACTGTACACTTTGCATACTTCACTTTAGCGGGCGGAGGGAAAGCACAGTTTCCTATGAAGTTCCGTACGATTGTTTGTATGTGCCCACCAGTGAAGTCAGGCCACTTACGCACCTTGCGTGCGTAAGTGACCTGATGTTATCATGTCTGTATCTGGTCCAATATTTGGAAAAATATTACCCATAAATGGATACACCAGTATTTTTAACCTACTGCACTGCAGATTGAAGCAAGCCCATGGTGAAACACTCACAGCTATCACACTAGCTCTACAAATGTCATCATCATTGCGTTGTTGGAACATGTCCCCACTCCCTCTGATATTTCAGGTTTCTCTCCCCTCCTGCCATGTAATCTCTGACATTTTGTACAGTGCTCTTCTAATCTACCATTTGTGGTGACCGAGAGAAACCCCTTGTTAATATGTGCTATTATATGATAAGCATTACTATGGCTCTGTCTCCTTCTCCTGGGTCTCTCCCTATACCTTATAGTCTGTCAGAGAATGGTACGGTTCATTAGTCACAATGATAGATACTGCTAGATTCCAGTGTGAAGACATGAAACGCCGCATCTCCTCAGGGTACATTCCTCTTGTGTTGTGATTGGCTAGCCCATAGCCCCGCCCCTCACGGTGGTATGCAGCGCTCCGTCTAGAACTTTCTGAAGTACCGGTGTCTGTCTTGGAAGCTCCGTCCTGAGCGCACAGTATCCCGGCAGCTCCTGATACCGTCACGTCACCGGCCACGCTGTACAGAGCCGCGCACAAATACCCACTAGCGGTGAGTAGGTGCGATGTCAGAGGCGGAGAACGGCGCTATGCGTGACCTCTGTGACCTTTGTGGACATTATGCATGTCTGTGTCTTCATTGATAGTCACCGGTGTCTTTATACCGCCTCCCTTTAAGGATCGGGCTTTCTAGAATGCTGTCATTTCTTATAGGATGCAAAATCATTTACATTTTTTTTTCTGATTTGTATCAAGGTTACAAGAACTTTTTTTTACTTCATGATTACTGTAACTTGAACCACTATATACATATGTCATTAATTGGGCACTTTTATTAGAAAATGTCAAAATGATTAGGGGCTGGAAATTAAGGACCTGATTCACACTTAAAAAGCTTCTTAAAATAAGAACTTAAAGTCACTCCTGGGCTAAACCATGTTGATTGCACGGGGAGTCAAGATAATTGTATTCTTTGCATGCAGGGATATATCTTTGAATTGCTTACTGAAAACAGATACTGACCAGCTTTACTGTTACACTGTTATTTAGACTTGGGCTGGGAAATATCACCTCTCAACACTAGTACTGTTTGCAACAGATGAAATATGACACCCCTGCAATCAACATGGTTTAGCCCAGGAGTGACTTTAAGTTCTTATTTTAAGAAGCTTCTTAAGTTTGAATCAGGTCCTAAGAGAGGAAATATATTCCTGGCTTAAACCATGTTGATTTCAGGGGAAGTCATACAGGGATATATTTTTGAATTGCTTACTGCACACAGATAGTGATCAGCTTTACTTTTACACTGTTATTTCGACTTGGGATAGGAAACATCACCTCTCAACTCTAATACTGTTTGCAACAGATGAAATATGACTCTCCTGCAATCAACTTGGTTTAGCTCAGAAGTAACTTTCCTCTCTTACTTTCAAGCTCCTTCTTAAATCTGGATCCAGTACTAGGTCTGTAATCTCATAGGACCAAATCTAGAAATACAGAATTATGAAAGGTGGGCGCTTCTGCAATCTGAATGCATAACACCTCCCCTGTGCACATTTCACCACTGCACATTCATGAGGTAAAGGTTACAGGCACTGATGTGCATTCTTGTCATCCAGACTTCTGTGCTGTAAGCCTTTCTGACAGTAAGGACAAAATGCATGGTGGGCAGAGGTTGTTATGATAATCGTGCAATAACGGTTTGGTTAAATCCTTATGTGCGATCCTTCATTACACACTAGCCCCATTTTCCATAGGGCTGACGTGTGTAAAATTTTAAGGTAAAGGTCTTGTGTATGGTGCACCATTGCCGCTGTGGAGGTGTAACGATCTCAGCAGAAGTCAGGATCAGGTCCATGTATAAATTGTTTGTAAACGTTACAAGTGTTTCAAGTGTATGTGGCTTATATTTATTTTGCGTGGGGGTATTTCATTTGCAAGTTGTAAATGCTATGCATTGTCTGTATGTATAGTAGCCCTGATATTCCCATTTTTATGACACATTAAAACTGACACTGGGGCAGTATTTGTTACTGCCATTTAGCCCTCTTGATCTTCTATTAATTTAAACAGTGTACTATTAAATTATAAGCAGAAATGGTCAATGGATCAGTAACTTCCTGGAAAGCTAGCCATTCACTGATAATTAGCTTCCTAATCATTAAACTGCAGATTTCAAATACAGCTAAAGTGCATTCTGAAATAGAAGGATCAGTTATTGTACTAAATTATGTAATAATTCTACACCTATTCATGCAATTCATTAATTACAGTAGTGAGTTGATGTTTATATTTTGATCCATTTATTTTTATTTTACTTAGGAGTACTTCATAGGAGGCTACGTGAACCCTCAAAGCAATTTCTGGTAAGAATTCACACGGTAACTTGGCAATGTCCAATATTTACTGCTACAATTTTATTATTACATTAGTTTGGATATTTTGTTCCTATGCTGAGTTCAGTGGTACTGGATTGGGGCATTCTACTGCTAATAGAAAACATAAACTAATTTTTTCTATATGTAATGTAAAGCAGGTGAACTGTAGATAGGTTAAACATGTTACTTATTTTATTCTTTAAGACTGATTGTAGACTTTTTAAGTTTATCCCACTTGAGAAACACAGATCCCTATTTTGATATAGTTTTCATACTTATCTTCCTTCCAAAAAACGATCTTCGTATTTCTCACAATGTTAATGATCAAAAACCTCAAACCGAAGAGAAAAAAAGGTTCTACTAATCCGCGCTTCCCCCCTGCTGCAGTCCCATCGCCAGTAAGGGTAAACACCTATAAATACCCCCAAATCAATTTAACTAAGCAGACTTTTCTCAGAGAAGAAGCCTGAAGAAAAACAGAACAAAACAACAAAATCTGCTGGTGATGTCCGCGCTGGAGATATTAAAAAGTACCTTACTAAGTGAAAATTCCTTCCAGAATAGGTCGGTCTTCACATAAATGTGTGGCAAAAAAGGTCCCAAATGGATTCTTTCTCCACTCCTCCTTCTTATGTCTTCTATATTTCTAGATGGTCTTACTATTCAAAAAGTCCTCAATGTAGTATCCAAGGAGAGAAGAAAAAAGCTTAGTGCAACACAGTTAGCTTCTTTATATTTCCAACTGCATTTGAAATAATACTCAATGTATTTTCTTGTTTAAGGGCACATCAGATGGTATCTTTTCTCGTCCTCTAGGTGGTCTCCAATCTCCGCACCCTCTCCGGGATTCCTCTCGGAGGTCGGTAAAGAAAAAGAATTGTGCAATATCGCTTCAAAACCAACCGCACGCTTCAAGTCACAAGTGCCTACTTACACTCCATCTTGCAACATTCATGTCAGATGTGTCTCTCTATCTTCATGGCAGTTCATCAATAATGGTTGGTTGGTTTTAGGATTAACCCCTTCTGTGCTGATAACGTAGAGTGATCCTCACCACTAGGGGGCCTTTTTGGTTTTGGTGTTGGTATTATACCTGCAGGATAACCAAATTTATAGAGAAATCTTACAGCCATTAGGATCTACCCTCCCTTATGGTTATTGATGTGGAGCGAAAAGTGAACAAAAAGAGGTTTTTGTGGATGGAAGTAAGATATAGGAGGATTTAATGAACCAGGACACTAAATTGGTTTGAAAGAATTCTTTTATTGATGAACTGCCATGAAGATAGAGAGACACATCTGACATGCCTTGTTGCAAGACGGGTGGAGTGTAATTAGGCACTTGTGACTTGAAGCGTGCGGGTGGTTTTGAGGCGATATTGCGCTAGGTTTCAGTCTTCTTTTTCTTTCCTGACCTCCGAGAGGAATCCCGGAGAGGGAGCGGAGATTGGAGACCACCTAGAGGACGAGAAAAGATACCATCTGATGTGCCCTTAAACAAGAAAATACATTGTGAGTATTATTTCAAATGCGGTTGGAAATATAAAGAAGCTATCTGTGTTGCACTAAGCTTTTTTCTTCTCTCTTTGGATACTACATTGAGGACTTTTTGAATAGTAAGACCATCTAGAAATACAGAAGACATAAGAAGGAGGAGTGGAGAAAGAGAATACATTTGGGACCTTTTTTGTCGCACATTTATGTGAAGAAAGACCTATTCTGGAAGGAATTTTCACTTAGTAAGGTACTTTTTTAATATCTCCAGCGCGGACATCACCACCAGACATTAAAAACCTCAAACCAACACCAGAGGAGGGCAACACCAGCCTCTCTTCTATCTATCAGTTTGGTCACCGATTGTGAAAGACGCTGACTGCTCTACACATACTCGGCCAGGCAGCATTGGTGTAGACTAGGCAGATCCTGCTTCTGCTGCAAAGCCCCCCTCCCTTAGGCAGAGGATTGCAGTAAGTGGCCATTTGCTGGCAAGTTGTTTACAAAGAGCTCTCATTGCCCAGAGCATTTTGAGAGCCAGGCATAAAAATCTGACAGCTTAGAGCTGTCCATCATCTTGGTTGGCAGATCCTCTGTAGGTTGCTTCCTCGGGCCCCTGCACCCATAGTAAGTATGTACACCAGTGTACTATCCCCTGAAACATAACTTGAACCTACTTACTTTGAAGTTTTGTGGGTTAGCAGGTGAACCTTGGTGGCATATAAGGCAGAAAACCAGAGTGGGGCCATACAGGATGGACCCGGTGGCTGTAACCAAAGATTTGACCTTAGGCTTTTTGTCTGACAAAACATTTTCAGCAATACCCAGGTTGTGTCTGCACATATGCAAATTTAATACGGGTTTATGCATTTTACATTTTTTTTTGTGTCTGTTAGCGTAAAGCATAACAGATTATATTGGATCCTGATTAGCAGATGCTGAGTCACTGTCTGGTTACATGTGTTAAGTCTTGCCCTATGTCTGTTTTGCTTAATAACCTGTGTTAGCAATGGCTTTCCAAGAAGAAAAGGTAGAATTTCAAGAAAAGCCTGATTAAATTGGTCTTCTGATAAACTCACAGACAGCATGTGAGTCTGTAACAAGATATGAATACTGCTCTAGTATTAATAGTCTTTAAAATAGTTGGATTTGTTTTTTACATTTGTATGGAGTTGCAGGGTTTGAGAAATCCCTCTGCACTATACATAAATTATCTGACTTCTTCAGAACAAGACTATAGCCCCTGCTGTTTTGCTGTTTTTTTTTGTTAATGGAGGAATTTTCAATGCTGATGGTTCCCAAACCCCTAGGGTCTTAATTTTTACGAGGTACCCTAAATAAGCCGAAATAATTACTGAGCCTTTGGGACAAAACAACTTACAAAACATTTAGATGAGGACAAAATATTTATCATCTTTTTATTTTTTATGTAATTAACTTACCTGTTTTTAGGATTTCTCCTTTTTTCGCCTGCAAAGGCTCCTTGTGGCATATGGGCTTCTAATGACAGCGTGCCACTGGGAAAGAAACTGGGCTATGCTCATGTGAAAGTTCATGTTTGCATAGTACAGCCTCTCTCCTATCCTTTTTTCTGCAAACCACAAGGAGCTGCAGGGAGAGAGGATGAACTGCTACGGTGTAGCTCAGCCTCTCTGTGCATCTCTCTTGTGCTGATTGGCCTTAGACTTTAGGAGTTGCAGGGCGAGAGGCTGTGCTACACTGACTGGCCCTGGACTTGCGGCACCCGTTTGAGTGCACCACAGCACCATGGGGAAACTGCTGGTATATGCATAATATATTTTAAAGTAAAAGTAATGTTTATACTCTGGTTTAAGGTTCTACAGATTTTCACAACCATTTTTTACCATTGATATCTAAGAAAAAATGCTGACTCACCAGTGTCCACAGCTCTACAGATAACACCACACTATTGTTGAAAAAATGTCTACATAGTGGTTAATACAGAGCTGAACTTAAATTCTTTTTTTAAGGGCAAAATATGTGCAAGTGTACTCTTCAGCAAAACCATGTCACAATGTGAATGGTGCAAATGAACTAGAATTATTTTT
>WWET01002222.1:227789-241620 GCA_011038615.1 Limnodynastes dumerilii
AGACAATAAGGCTGGTCGTCCACTGGAAGCGTATTCGAACGACTAACAATTGGAGCGACTATAGCCAACTTTGAGTCAGGCAACTAGGAGCGACTGAGGTCGCCCACTATAGGTGACTTTGAGTATGTATGGAAAATGTCACTTTCAGTATGAGCAGTGTTATCTGGATAAGAAATGAATGCTGCTATACTAATAAATCCTATTGTATGGGATCATAGACTACCCAGGTTTTCCAGCCTGGATATTCATTGTAGTGATGGCCTTTTGAGGCTCATTTTTCTATCAATAGGTTAAAAATCAAAAATGACTAAAAAGTCATGTTTTATGAATCCTGGAGCATAATAATTTAGTCTGTCCCTGTCCTCTGTAGAGTGGGAATGTGCCCATATGCATAAATAACCCTTTTTATGGTCTAAGTAGCTTTATTTGCCTTTGTACAGGCTACTAGAAGCGGCAAATCAAATTCCAGAGGGATCAGTCGCTCGTCGCCGAAAGTTGGTCGCTTGCAGTGGACGCCATTCACCAAAGTTTTGTGCATTGGGATCAATCTTTCCAAAACGAGCGACTACGCAAGACCTGTTAGTCCCTCAAATACGCTTCCAGTGGAAGACCAGCCTAAGAATTACAAGGGTGATGGGATATATTCAGATTACTTTACCTTATTAATGTTTGCAAAGTGGTTTTTAACTTAACTTTAAATGTTACTTACTCAAAATAATAATAAAAGTGACCTCTGATCTACATAAACCATACGGGCCCAAATAGCACAGAGTGAGTGGTAAGCTTAGAGCAGTTCAGATCTTTCATTAGGTTTACTGTTTATAGAGATGTTTCCACAGAACTACAAATATATATTTTTGTAAATGACTGGCAACAGGTAAGTTTGGAAAAATTATTGGTTCTCAGTAAGTTATGTGATAATCATGTACTGTGCCCCTGAAATGTTCTACATATAGGTCATAAGTAACAATCATTTAGCTCTCCCAAATCCTAAAATCAAGAAAATATTGAAAACAATGGACTGTATTCACACCTAAGAAGCTTCGGCTTCTTGGGCGCGTAGATTTGCGAAATGCCCTACTACGCATATCAGTTAGGTACGTAGATTGCCTCTGTGCGGTCTTTAAAGACTGTGCGGAGTAGTTTAGTTACAAAGAGGCGACCTAATGCCACCTCGGGGAGTGTTTAGTTAGAAGTGGGAGGGTTTTTGATTAGCCGGGGAAGGCGGGGAGAGGCAATATCCGTGCGGAGTTTCCTTATTTAGAGGGAAACTCTGCACGATAAGATAAGGTAACCACAAGGTACTTAAAAACAGGCGGCGGGTTAGGGGCAGGACGGGTGAGTTAGGTGTGGTTATGTCTGCTCTTAACTCGCTCCTAAACGTGAATACGGTCCAATGAGTTTATTGTACAGTCTTATATTGTACTTAAATAATTTAGGCTCGCACCTCTATAATACCACTTCAGTTTTATATATATTGGTTAGTTACAGCTTTCTGCTGCATGGCATTGAGGTCTGTTTAATCTGTAGCATGGCCATTACATACATTACATAGTTGGCTTGTTTAGTATAAGATTTGCTTGAATTTAAACAAAACCTCTTAAAAGGAGTCGTCTATTTTTTATTTTTTTACACTGGTCTAAAGAGTTTAAGGTGGATTATTAAATAACTGATGCATCCAGGTCCTCAACACAAATTCATTATCGCCTCCAACTTTGTGGAATTGGCCCTCAATATATTGGTTTAGTATACAGTAGGTACAGAGCTGATTTGATTAAATGATTAGTAATTACGCCCTGGTGCGTGAAAATATATTTCAAAAGCATACTTTTGTTTTTGTTTATATGACACATTTTCTATCCAGAACATTTGAATAAAGTCAATTTGTCAAATCTTTGTGTTTTCTTTTGTTTTATATGTATTTCATGTTCTAAATTTTTTTATTATATAGCCCAAATTTTCTTTTCATTGGACTGGATTTAGACCTTCACCATTGATATGCTAATAGCACAGCGACAGTAGATTTCTGATGCTGGATCTCTGCAGCATCCTAACTCCCATTTGGCTGTGGGGGGCCACTCCCTTCCCTCATGTGGAGTTAAAGTTTCCATACTATTCCTGTGTAAAATGGGGATGGTGCAGAAGTCAGGATAGTACATAAGGGCTGAATTTGCTGTGCTATTTAAATATCTCACACATAGTGAAACCACTTCATTCCATGCCCCTCCCTGCTGTGAATTGAATGAATTCAGAGGATCCACCGCCTTACTGGCAAAGTGGAGATTGCGCATGAGTTGATTTTTTTATCCTAGTAATCTGAAAACATTCCCTTGTAGCAATTCTGGATCCAGATTCAATGCGCAGACTTCCAAAACACTAAATAGTGCATTCTTACACTTACTTACATCAAAGCAAATCCTAAGATCCGAACGTAACATGAACTGAGATCCAATAGTGGATCCCAAATGTATCCAAGTAACATCTCCCGACATTTGGACAGATTTCTGATTGCAGGACCCTAACTTAGCTGTTAAGGCAAATGTATCGGAAGTCTGATTCCATTGGACCTATGAATCCCAGTCTATACTGTACATTGTAATACTAAACATCTCCCATTTATAAGGGCAATTCCTGTCAGGAATGTCAAAAGTGGGTAGCCTGCAACAAGCGGATTGTGCATTTAATTTAACTACATGGAAAACACCCACTGCTTGTAAGTCTGGATCCAGCCCAGCAGAAAGTGTATTAAAATAAGGAGATTGGTCAGATTCAGAATTTGAAAATAAGAGGATAATTACTCCAGGACAAAACTGTTTTGATGGTGGTGTCAAGTTAATTTTATTCTATGCATACAGAAGGAATACTTTGCTTATTGCACACAGATACTTTACCATCTTCATGTTTACACTGGTATTTAGACTTGGGCTGCGAAACATCATCTTTCAACTCTAATACTGTTTGTAACAGATGAAATATAACTCCCCTGCAATCAAGTCCAAGTGTAACTTTCCTCTCTTATTTTCAAACTGAATAAAGTCCATTATGCTTACTGTGGTGATTGGGTGTAACAGTATATTAATGTTATGTAATAGTATGTTGCTGCAGAAACTTAACTTATTTGCTTGTTTAAAATAAAGGCAAATAACTAATATATTTAATGCACTTCATTGCAAGAATTATTCAATTTCAATTGGCAGAAAACTAAAAGCGTTATTGTGATCCCCCTGGCTTGGCGTTGTGCAGCTCCACAGGTGGCTTCGATGGCTGTTGTCTCAGCTGCTCATCCCCCTTCCGGCTGTCAGGTTTTAGAGTGGAGATAAAAAAGGAGAGACAGGAGGCACCGGGCCCTAGTGCAACAACGTTTATTACAAATAGCAGATGAATGGTAAAAGTCATACTATAATAAAACTTGTAAAATAGCATGTAAAAGGTCTTTTTCTTGTTGGATACTGATACCGCCGTACATCTGCTTCTATGGGGCTATGGCCAGTATACCCCTCTGAATAAATAGTATGCAGGCAAAGTTCCAAATAGCTAAAACTACCACAGCAGTGTGCTTTTCCATAGACTGCAAAACTTTGTATACATTCACTTCATTTCTATTTGGGGGAAATAGTGTGCTTCCCCCTTTGTGTCTGTGGAGAGCTGCCAGTGTGGGGAGGGCTCTATACACCGTGTTACATTGCCTTTGTAGTATACCTAAAGCGTCAACATTTCATATTTCATATTATTCTCTGTTTATTGCTTACTTTAGTCTGTTGGTGATTTTTGTGCTGTCCATATCTCTGCGGTATCCTTCATCACTTGCAAACTTAGGGCTGGATGCTCAGCTATGGCCAACAGGGGACTTACGCAAGTCATTTGTGTAAGTCCCCTGTCTGGGAACATCGCATGCGCGTGTCAGATGTTCCTTTTGTGTATGTACTAACCCACGTAACAAAGTACGTTAGTACTTACTCTGACGGGGCGGGCCCTTCATTTACGATGGCTGTATCCCTGCCACAACTCTCTCCTGGAGCCCCTCCATTCTACTGAGACTGCCCTTACCAAAGTGACCAATGATCTGTTATCTGCCAAATCCAAGGACCACTACTCCATCGTCATGCCTCTTGACCTGCTTTTGGCACCATTAACCATCCTCTTTTGCTTCAAACCCTCAACTTTTTTGGTCTCACTGACACTGCTCCCTCCTGGTTTTCCTCAAATCTCACCATCCCTTCTCTGTTTCCACTGCTAGCTCATCCTCTACCCCCCACCCCCACTACCTGTTGATATCCCCCAGGGCTCTGTTCTTGGCCTGCTCCTCTTCTCCCTCTATACCTACTCGCTGGGTAACCTCATCAGCAACTTTGGCTTTAACTACTACACCTATCCTGATGAGATTCACCTCACCGGAGCTCTTAGCGGCAGGTCCACTGCAGGTGTGTCGGGTCTGGCGAAAATGAATGGGTGAGTATGCCGAACCGCATACACACCCATTCATAAAAAAAATTATATTCGAAATAGAGATGGCCAAAGAGAAACTTTTGGCTGTCTCTATTTCTAAAGGCAGGCCATTGGAGTGGGGACCGCAAATGGTACGTTCTATATCGGTATTACATGTATAGTCTGCTTACATTGTTTTGCAGACCCGTGGACATACAATTTCTCATAATGAGAGGTGTTCGCCTTAGTGACCTTTTTTTAGTTGCCATAGGCAACTCCTCTTTTTTCTAAACTTATAATTCGTCATGGTAGCACCCTGAGGTATAGTCTTCACTTAAATCTGTCAAGTAAATCCTGTTGCAACTTCACATACAATTTTTTTCTTGTGTAATTTCCAAGGCACTGTCTGGTATGAAAACCATCAATCATAGGTGTTCCCAGGACTGATGACTTTAATATATAATATAGTAAATTTATATATATATATATATATATATATATATATACCAATAGATTGTCACAACAACCAAAGTCAGCACATCAAAATGCAACTACAAAATCACTCATAATAAAAATACTATTTTACTGCAAAAACTGAGAATATTGATACTATGAACAACTTCACGTAAGACATGGGATCATATTAATCCCAAAAAGTGCATAAAAAGTGGATAAAAAAGTGCGAAACAGTGTTAGCAGCATAGGAAGCAATGGAGATACAAACAATCCTGGACAGTCTTATTGATATGGGCAACTTTACTGGCTATATATATATTTGCAGTAAAATGAAATTTTCATTATGAGCGATTTTGTGGTTGTATTTTTACTTGTGTGCTGACTTGGGTTGTTGTGACAACATACTACTTTCAACTTTCAATTGTTACTTTATAGAAGTCTGGCACCCAATATTGCATAATATATATCTTGATTATTGACGTGTATATATCTGAGGTGGTTGAGGCTAACACAGTAGAATAGTTTAAACATGCTTGGGATAAGTATAAGGATATCCTAAATCTCAAACTAAATTAAGGGTAAATAAGGACTAGGGTCAGTATAGTTTTAAATAAACAACTGGGCAGACTGGATGGGCCATGTGGCTCTTATCTGCTGTCACTTTCTATGTTTCTATGAGCTTAAGTGTGAATCTGGTCCATGATGAGGAATACCGGGAGCTGGAGAAACATGAATTGAGAATAATGGGCCGGATCCAGAACTACGTCCGTCTTCCATAGACGGACGTAATTCAATGAACAATAGCTACTGCGCAAGCGTAGTAGCTATTGTACGTAATCTGCGTATCGTTTCTAAGCGTAGATTGCGTATATGCGGTAGCTATTGTTTATTGAATTACGTCCGCCTATGGAAGACGGACGTAGTTATGAATCCGGACCTATATTTCAACATATTCTTTGCTCAAATTAACAATCTGTGATAGGGCTGAGTTAATTTATTTTGCCGATTTCAGTTATATTTACCTTTTGCCTGTGACAATTAAAGGGTTTAGAATTTGAATTTATCACCATTTCATTCAGTTTACTATTGAACTTTAATAGATCTTGGGAATATACCAACTGCTGCATCCCACGGCTAAAGTTTCCAGGATTCCAGATATCTTTTGGCTCATATCATCATCTACTGCAGGATTGTTTATTTGTTTTCAACTCAGAAATACACTATTGTTTTTCAAGATTTATAGCCTCTAGGACCTCTACTTTTCATATACAGATGAAACTCGAAAAATTTTAATATCGTTCAAAAGTTCATTTATTTCAGTAATTCAACTTAAAAGGTGAAACTAATATATTATATAGACTCATTACATGCAAAGTAGGATATTTCAAGCCTTTATTGGTTTTAATTTTGATGATTATGGTTTACAGCATATGAGAACCCCAAAAGCAAAATTTCTCAAAATTAGAATATTACATGAAAAAAAAAAGGTTTTTAAAACAGAAATGTCAGCCCTCTGAAAAGTATAATTATGCATATGTACTCAGTACTTGGTTTGGGCCTCTTTTGCACAAATTACTGCCAGAATGTGGCATGGCATGGATGCTATCAGCCTGTGGCACTGCTGAGGTGTTATTGAAACTTGGACTTCAAGCATCTTGGATTGTGTGCCTCTCCATTCTTCCACCAGACTCTGTAACCTTGGTTTTCTTCCTTTAGCCCAGGTAAGATGCTTCTGATGTTGTTTGTTGTTCAGGAGCAGCTTGACAAGTGGAACACGACATTTGAAGCCCATGTCCAGGATCCGTCTGGGTTTGGTGGCTTTTGATGCACTAACTCCAGCTTCAGTCCACTCCTTGTGCAGCTCCCCCACACTTTTGAATGGCCTTTTCCTGACAATCCTATCCAGGCTGCGGTCATCCCTGCTGCTTTTGCACCTTTTCTTCCACACTTTGCCCTTCCACTTAACTTTCTGTTAATGTGCTTTGATACAGCACTTTAAGAACATCCAACTTATTTTGCAATTTCATTTTGAGGCTTTCCCTCCTTGTGGAGAGTGTCAATGATGGTTTTCTGCACAACTGCCAGGTCAGCAGTCTTCAACATGATTGTGAATTCTACTGATCCAGACTGAGAGACCATTTAAAGGCTTAGGAACCCTTTGCAGGTGTTTTGGAAAAATTTGCTGATTAAAGTGTGACAATTTGAGCCTACAATATCGAACCTTGTCACATTATTCTAATTTTGTGAGATTTTGATTTTGGGGTTTTCATAAGCTCAAAGGCATAATCATTAAAATTAAAACAAATAAAGGGTTGATATATCTCACTTTGCATGTAACGAGTCTATATAATATATTAGTTTCACCTTTTAAGTTGAATTACTGAAATAAATTAACTTTGAAACAATATTCTCATTTTTCGAGTTTCATCTCTAATCAAGTGGAACATTCTTGGTTATTAGTTTCATTACTCAGGTTGTAACCCCTGTAATGTATTCTTGATATTGTTGAAATTTTATCAGCTGATAGTATTTTTACAGTTTTTTATATATTGTATTGTTTCTATGTATCTGTTTGATATTTGATATTTGTAGTATCATTAAACTTGTGAGATATACTCCTAGCGCTTCCAATTATTTATTTTGCACCACTGAATGTGCCTATAATAGCCATGTGAGCATTATAACTGGACCATGGAGTAATTGAAGAAGGAGGTCTGCTATAATGAATCACAGATTCATTCCGGTGAATGACCGGATACATGGGGAAAAGATGGCACAAGGATGCACTTTGGGAAGTAAGCAAGTTGGCAGCGAGAAAATTGTTCATGAATGGTTTGAGGAGCATGACAAAGCGTTCAAATTTCCCCAGATCTCAATCCAAGCAAGTGTTTCTGTGATGTGCTGAAAAAATATGTCTGGGCCAAGGAAGCCCTATCTTACAAATTACAGGACAAAGGATTTGCTCTGGTAGGTCAATACAATGTTCCAATTCATTATTTTCCTTATTATTTATTTATTTGTTTATTTATTCATTCATTTATTTTTACAGAACATTCTCTGTCTTAAATACTTACATTTTGTACAGCAAAGGAAATGATGTTTACTATTTTATGAATCAAAGCTAAATATTTTTATAAAATACCTAACATGCAAAAAATGCTAACATTTTAATCTATTTAAATGATACAAGGATCTACTAAAACCCTATATGTATATATCTATAGTTAAATCAATTTATTCTAGGGGAAAGGGTAATAGCAACCCACTCTATTTGTTATGGACTGTGATAAACTGTTCATTAATTGTGATCTTGAAATACTCACTTTCACCACATTATAAATTAACAGCATCCATTATAATCATTATAATCCTTTCCTTAATTGTTCACTAAAATCGACCCAAGATGATGTACTCCCTTCCCTCTTGGATGTTCTTTTGCTTAAAGACAGGGGTGGTCAATCCGCAGCTCTCGAGCCGCATGCAGCTTTTTAAGGTCTGTCGCGTGGCTCCTGGAGCAGCTGTAAACCAGAGATCTCCTTCTATATAGCTTAGGAAGAGATCTCTGATTTACCTCTGCTGTCCAGGAGCCGCAGCATCTGCAGATCAGGGATCAATTGGAGCGATCCCTGCACCGTCTGGGCTGTCATTCAGCCCGTGAAAAAAAAAAAAGGCAGAACAAGGAAAAAAAAAAAAAAAAGATACAAGAACAGGCAGTGCAGGGGGCCTCAGTCTCCCTGCAGTTTGGAAACGCAGGCTCCGTCTGGCTGGAGATGTCTGCACTTGGTAAGTAAGTGTCTCTCTCTCCACAGTTTTTGTGTGTGTGTCCCTCTCCACAGTCTGTGTGTCTCTCCACAGTTTGTGTGTGTGCGTGTGTGTCTCTCCACAGTTTGTGTGTGTGTCTCTCCACAGTTTGTGTGTGTCTCTTCACAGTTTGTGTGTCTCCACTGTGTGTTTGTGTGTCTCTCCACAGTTTGTGTGTGTGTGTGTGTGTCTCCACAGTTTGCGTGTGTGTGTGCCTCTCCACAGTTTGTGTGTGTCTCTCCACAGTTTGTGTATGTGTGTGTATCTCTACAGTTTGTGTGTGTGTTTCTCCACAGTTTGTGTGTGTGTATGTCTCCACAGTTTGTGTGTGTTTATGACTCCACAGTTTGTGTGTGTGTGTATGTCTCCACAGTTTGTGTGTGCGTGTCTCTCCACAGTTGTGTATTTTTGTGTGTGACAATAGTTATGTGTTTTGTGTGTGTGCCAATAATTATGTGCTTTTGTGTGTGTGTGTGTGTGTTTGAGTGACAATAGTTATGTGTATTTGTGTTTGTGACAAGTTATGTATGTGTATTTGTGTGTGTGACAATAGTTATGTGTATTTGTGTGTGTGACAAGTTTTGTGTGTGTGACAATAGTTGTTTATTTGTGTGTGTGACAATAGTTGTGTGTATTTGTATGTGTGTGACAACAGTTATGTGTATTTGTGGGAGTGTGTGTGTCAGTGTCAGTCATGGTTCTGTATTGTGTAATGCACTGTCCCAGGATTGCAGACCAGATACGACAGGAGAAGGCAATAAGTCCATCAAAATCCAGTATCAGGTAGGTTCGTAGTTTAATTTATGTTTAATTTATGTATACAGGTCATGTAATTTTGTGTATTTGTGGGTTGTGGGAGAGTGTGTGTGACAACAATTGCGTATTTGTGTGTTGTATTTGTATATATATATTCCGGCTCCTTGAGACTTCAACGGTAACTTTTTGGCTCTAAGGGCTGGTCTGGATGGCCACCCCTGCTTAAACATAACTGATTGTTCTTGTATCTAATTTGGTTCTTAATGAGTATATTCATTCCCAGTCTCCTAACAACAGACGATCTGTATGTCATCCTAATGCTTTCTATGACAGGTTAGCATTAAGATTTTTAAAAGCTTTTGTTAAATACATTGCAAAATTTCAAGTCAAAAACTATTTGCATGATCCAAGCTAATTAATAGCAATCAAGCGACAAGAAATAAAAACTTCATAGTCCCACTATGATGAAAATAAAACAGTCAAGAATTAAATCTTAGGGCAGCTGTATTAGCTAAGCTAGCCAGGCTACAGAAACAAGAGCATAGAAAAGAAAGACTACTGCGCTAATTAGACCATTTGCACAGTATATATATATATATATATATATATATATATATGAGAATTCTCCTTATAACAATATACATTTAATCCACCTAAATGAAATAGCCAAGACCACTGTAAGAAATGCTAGTGTAACAACTGCCATATGATCAGTTATGCCGCTGCCCATTCTCTAGTGAGATTGTAATCAGTTTAACAATCCTTTAAATGCCACCTTGAGTAAAAATTGGGGGGGTTTGGTAAGCAGCCGGGGTGGGCGTGGGGAAAGGATCTCAGTGCGTATTTTCCTTCTTAAGACGGAAAATACGCATGGTAGCTTAAGGTAGAACTATTGTGCTCTTAAGTAATAGCAGCCTTCTAAAAACAATGGTGGATTTTCCGGCCTTTCCTAACTCTTAATTGTGAATACGGTTCATAGAGAGAGATCTCTGTTGTACCAATGAACCAGTACATCTCTATTATCTCTGTTATTTGCATTAAAGGGGTTAATCAGCCAGATATATCCATGTGTGCTATCGGCTTGCGGCTGGTGTTAAAAAGACCTTGTAAAGACAGATTACCCCTATGCTATGGGGGTGAATAAACTAGTTAAGTCCAATTCCATCCAAGAGGTCTTTTTGAATTAGAAACCAGACAGCAGTGAATTTTTTTTTCTGACTTTCTTTTTAGTATGTTCTCATAAATATGGATTCAGGAGTCCAGAAGTAAATGGCAACTCATACAATAGAAGGCAGTTTGATGCCAATGCACAAAGGGTTGCGATTGAGTGGAGGATGAACCCAGTGGCGCACCCAGGGGTGGTTTCTGGTTGCCCAGAAACCCCCCAGATTGAAAATTTAACAAAAAAAAAATCGAAAAATGTTCAAAAAGTTAAATTTTGAAAAAGGGGCGTGGCTTCGCCGATGCCACGAAAGGGGTGTTGCCTAGCGGCCATGTGGGGTAGACTGTCATGGAGGATGATGGTCCTGGCCTGTGCTGCAATAGGAAGGCAAGTGAGGATGGTAAATGTGTCACAACATATTCAACAGTGCTTATACACTCACATAGGGCCTGATCCTTTGTGTAATGTGCTCCACTAATGCACTGTATACTGCTATTACTATTAGATCTGTTCCTGCAATTTAAAACTACTATTTTACTGTGTAAAAGAAGAAAATGATAAATTACTTAAAAATATCAAAAACAGGACTTGTTACAGACAATAACAACGCAATTCCTTAATGTAGATTTATTTTATTTTTATTATTTTTAAATCTACCTGCTTTCACAAAGACTGTTAATGGACGTCTTAGATATTTTGGCAGTCAGATAGTACAACCAGATTAACAGTATTATCATTTTACATATGTTTTTTTTAACATCATATTAATGAGCTCTTTACAATTTTAAACATTACTTCAAACTCGGGAGCAGAGCTTGTGTATATGTATGTATGTGTGTGTGTGTGTGTGTGTGTGTGTGTATACATACATATATATATATATATATATATATATATATATATATATATTCCGAAATTCAGGGACTCAGTGCAAATCTCCTGTAGAATTCACCTTTCTTGTATCAGATACAGTTCAATTTATAAAAATGTGTACGGATTGTGAGGCGCTAGGATAAGGCTAAATAATTCTAATAATATAAACAGCAAATATAAGAATAAGTTCAGAGCATACAAATTTTTGTTTTTTGTTTGAATATATATTGTGTGGTAAAGGATTCCACTGATAGTACGGAGTGAAGCTGCAGGGATTTATTTTAGCGCAGGTGTGTCTTTGATAAAACCTCCCTTTTGAGTCTTTACAGTTCAATTTATGCTTATCCTTCACTAATAACCATATAATAAGACCCTATCTCTATCGCCACCTCTCCTAGTTAGGGTAGCCTTCAGCCGACGTAAGGAAGAGGCCATACGCCTGCACAGGGGGGGTGTCGGGGTAAGTGAACGCCGATACGCTGTGCTTTAGTAAGCACAGCGCATCGGCGTAGGTCTGGATCAGGCCCACAGGCTCTGTACATTGTAATTTGCTCCACTAATTCATTGTATACTGCTATAGACTTTACATCTGTTCCTGCAATATAAAATTACTATTTTAATGTGTAAAAGAAGTAAATTATAAATTACTTAAAAATATCAAACAGGACTTGTTACAGACAATTACAACGCAATTCCTTAATGTAGAATTATTTTATTTTTATATCAACATTATAAACGTCCTGCTTTCACAAAGAATGTTAATGGGTGTCTTAGATATTTTGGCAGTCAGATAGTATGACCATATTATCAGTGTTATCATTTTACATATGTTTTTTTAACATCATATTAATTAGCTCTTTACAATTTTAAACAGTACTTCAACCTCTGCCGCTTTACAGTCTAATTTCCTAACACACGCTCACAGGCTAGGGGTAATTTTTGCACCGTGCGATATGACAGTGGCGACGGGAGCATAGCTTGAACGGGGCGGAGCTTATTTGTCCCGTTTTCAGGCTCCAAAATGTTGCTAATATACCCCACATGTATTACACATATTGAAAACCCCCCTTTCAAAATCCTGCGTTTGCCACTGGAACCAGAGACTTAAGAGCAGGCTTTTCTGAATACAACTATTAGATTAGAGGTTAGTGACTCAACTTCAGAAGGTGCCTTCACACAGTGGCAGATAGGTATAACTCAATTACAGTAAAACTATTGAGAACTGTGATAAATAATCCACCCCTATTGTCAGAGAGTAGGGGGCAGTACAGTGTGAGTGGAGATGTAGATATGGTGAACACTTTTGAGCCTATGTATGTGGGAAAAATAGAAGCTATAGAGAGAGCTGTGCCTTGAAAATGAACCTGTGTCAGAGCTTACTATCGGCAGTTGATATGTTATATAAAGTTTCAGATTACATATTACTTGCATATAAACATTTTTAGCAGATTATACAGATCATATTGAGTTAAGTGACAATAACTACACTCATGAAACTGATCTGATCAAGCAGCATGTTACTAGGATACAGACTTGCCTTGGCTTTGTGCCATGAAATACAAATTGGATTTCATTGGTACTATCTGTATCAACAAGTAGTAATGACACAAACTGTATAGACATAATATAGAGATCACTCCAAGTAGCACCACAGTTTGTTTATTTCCCCTTATTTGCAGGCTGGGTTGATTTTAGGAGTATAAATTCAGGTGATAGAGAAAATGTGACAAGTTAAAATTTAAAAGCCTGTATTTATTATGGGATGCAGTAGCCACCTCGAAATGCTGTTTCCAAAATAGGGACAGACAAAAGCTAATTTTCATCTGTCTCTATTTTGAAAATAGAGCTAATGGGAAAATGTTATTAATGAATGGGCAAGTATGCCGATCGGCATACTTACCCATGTATTCAATAAAAAATCACCACAGGATGGGTGAGTATTACAGAGGAGTCTATGGGGAATTTTAGAATTAGGCTGTGTGGAAGGGAGTCTTAGGGTTAGGCTGTGGGTAGGGGAGTCTTAGGGGTAGGCTACGGGGAAGGGAGTCTTAAGGTTAGGCAGCAGGAGGGGAGACTTAGGGTCAGGCTGCAGAGAAGGAAGTCTTAGGCTCAGGCTGTGGGTAGGGGAGTATTAGGATTAGGATAAGGGTTGGGGTTACATTAATACTCACCATTCGCCGCTGCATCTTCTTTCTTCAGTGGATCGATTGTTTCTCCTTGGCGAAGCAGAAGCAATAGATTTCTCAGCCAGTTCGCAACTGTCTTGGAGAAAACGGCTCTTTAGAAAAAAAGGCCATTCTTAGCGGCGACCCATACCTTCTCAAAATGTTGATATTGACAATCTGTTTTTTTCCTGCT
>WWET01002223.1:45844-64730 GCA_011038615.1 Limnodynastes dumerilii
GAATTGGAGTAATCAGTGCGTGCTTGAATAGAGATGGGAAGATACCAGTATTCAGAGAGAGATTGCAGATTGTAGTTAAGGTTGGAATAAGCACAGAAGATAGGCATCGACTGACTTGTGAGGGTACAGGATCAAGAGGACAAGTAGTAGAGTAGGAAGAGGAGAATAGAGCAGATATTTCCTCTTCATTTGTGAGATGGAATGAGGACATTGTGGCAGAGGGTGGCGAAAGAGAGTTGGACAGTATGTTAGTAGAAGAGGAGTTGGAGGATAGTTCCAGTCTTATGTTATCGATCTTGTCCTTAAAGTACGTTGCAAGATCATGGGCATTGATGGAGGTTGGTGGATTATGCACAGGAGGGTTTAGTAGGGAATTAAATGTACGAAAGAGGCGTTTGGGGTTAGAAGCCTGAGTAGAAATGAGAGTTTGAAAGTAAGATTGTTTGGCATTATCCAGGGCAGTTCTATAAGTGTGATAGGTGTTTGTGTAAGTAAGAAAGTCATGGGGCAGACGAGATTTGCGCCAACGACGTTCTGCTTTGCGAGAGAGTTTTTTAAGGGTACGTGTGTCATTGGTGTGCCATGGCTGACATTTGAGTCGCCGTGGTACATGAGGTGTAGCTGGAGCAAGTTGGTCAAGGATGTCTACTAGTGTTTGGTTTAGGTGAGAAACTGCTACATCAGGAGAGTGGAGATTAGGGACAGGAGATAGAAGTTGTTGCACAGATTGAGAAAGTTGGTTAAAATTAATGGCATTAATATTTCTACGGGTGCGAGTAGGTGTTGGCGAGTTATAGGGTATAGAGTTAGACTTGGTATGAGAGAGTTTGCAGGGGATAAGGTGATAGTCTGAGAGAGGGTGAGGAAAGTTATTGATATCAGTGACTGAGCATAGCTTGGAGAAAGCAAGATCAATGCAATTACCATCCTTATGGGTAGTAGAATCAATCCACTGGGAGAGGCCAAGAGAGGAGGTAAGAGAAAAAAGCTTAGAGGCATGAGGCATATATGTGTTATGACAGACCAGCACACCTTTTGCACAGGACAGAGGAGAAGGCAGGGATGCTGTCTCTCATTTGCATTATTTGCTCTGGCGATTGAACCACTGGCATGCCTGGTTTGAGAAACAGAGGATATTCAGGGCTTTCCCATGGGAGGAACACCAAATAAAATTGCCCTTTACACTGACGATATGCTCCTCTTCCTAGCAGATGAAAACTTCTTCTTGTGATAGAGGAGTTTGGGCAATTCACAGGTTTGCAAATAAACTGGAACAAGTCCAATATATTCCCACTAAATGACATGATCCCGACTGCTCCAGACTGCTCATACTGATTAATTTGGGCCACAAAATTTAAATACCTCGCTATTTGGATCATGTGCACTGATCCAAGATGGCGGCGCCCATACACTGGAAGACAGCAGTATTTGGCATCAGCAACACACAGGGAAACACATGGTGGACATCACACATGAAGCTACCACTACTAAGAGTGGCAGTTCCCTGGAGGCAGAAAGCAGGCATGCCTGGAGTGAGCTGCCTACAGACAGCTCTTGGCGCAGTAAGTCGTGCGTTTTGTGACAATGAGGATTGGGATAATGTGTTGGGATCAACTAAATATGCTACATCATCCACATGATTTTGGCAAATCTACTTTTATGTAATTTATAGAGTGTACTTAACTCCACAACGATTGTGTTGCCTAGGTAGTTGTTCAAATGAAAACTTTCTGAAGTGTGAGGTCCATCCCAGGTCCATTTGGCACCGAATGTATCGATTTTGGGTCAATGGGCTGGATCCAGACTTTGTTAAGTGTGTGAACTTAGTTACTCCTGGGCTAAACCATGTTGATTGCAGGGGAGTCATATTTCATCTGTTGCAAACAGTATTAGAGTTGAGAGGTGATGTTTCCTATCCCAAGTCTAAATAACAGTGTGATAGTAAAGCTGGTCAGTATCTGTGTGCAGTAAGCAATTCAAAGATATATCCCTGCATGCAAAGAATACAATTAACTTGACTCCCCCTGAAATCCACATGGTTTAGCCCAGGAGTAACTAAGTTCAAGCACTTAACTAGGTCTGGATCATGCCCAATGTTTGTAAAATCTCTCTTAGCACAAGGAAATATCCCTCCCTATAAACTCTAAAGTTTCTATGTGGCCTCTCACTGAAGTACAACATTGATTAAACAATGCATAAATACTTATTCTCTCTTTTCTCATGGCCAAAGTGATTATAGCCCAGAAATGTTTGGCCGTGAATCCTCCTAGAGTAAAACACTGGGTGTCACTGGTAAATGAAACCCTGGCGCATGAGATATGTCCAGGGCTGCCATCAGAATAAGCGGGACCCAGGACACAGCCACGGGCACTGCGGATCTGCTTTAGCAGCAAAGTTAAGTTTTTCAGTTCTTCAGAGCTGATGGGGGCCCACCAAATAGCAATAGTCCTTGCTGTCCCTCCCTTGATGGCGGCCCTGGATATGGCTATAAAGTTAGGAATGCTCCGCAAAAATACTATACACTGTGGGATCCCTGGATGGATCCATGTATCTTCTACATGGGAATTGCTCTCTTTGGGCCTGATCCAGACCTACGCATGAGAGCGGAGCGTATTACCGCTTCAGCGAAAAACTTTCACTCCCATGACACTCCCCTTACCTTTACCTCTGTACGACGGCTGAACCCTACCCTAACTTTTCCAGGTGTCAGTACGAATTTTCGTAGCGATACGCTGATCGTACCGGGCTAAGCACACCCATACTGAACAATTTAAATGGCTCCCTCTACCTACATTCCCTAACTCCAGCGTCCGTACTAACTTCGTAATATAAACACGCCCCGTCGTCGGAAAATATGCAAAGAATACGGACGCCTGAATCGCCGCTACGAAAAGGTCTTTGGTACGACCGGAAATTGTCACTCTGCACATGCGCAGTGCGTTTTTTCTGCCGATTTTACACTTACGACCAGCGTAAGATCGCTTGCGAGCGAAGGTCTGGATCAGGTCCTTTATCCCCCAGCTTGACACGGCACCTGCTTCTCTACCTGCTGATGACCACCCAAATGCTAGTAATAATGGCAACTGATCTGCTGGAGACAGTGTACTCGTTACTGTTGTCTGCTTAGTTACCTGATTATGTTTATAGGTTGTAATTTTATATAAGACATCTTATATACTGCGCTAGAAATATTGTTTACTATTTTGCACTGTATCAGAATTTCTAGTACCTGCTAATCACCAAAAAAAGAATGTTACAGACAGGGTTTTGTTTCTGAATGACACTGTATATTTCATTTTTATGCTTATTGATTGTTATTTTTGTTTTGTTTTTTGTACTGTAATACAGTAAAAACTGTCAATAATTAAAAAAATATATTTTTTTTTAACAAAAAGTTTTGATGAAGTAGTAGTAGTTTTGTCCAATCATTTTTTTCCTCCACCAAAGTAATCTTTAGAGGCTTTCTGGCTTTTATAGGACACAATTATCTTTATTCTGCACTACTCTGACATAACACGCATTGTCTGTCAGAGCGCTACATGAAGTAATCTTATTTTAATGATATACAAACTAGTATGGAAGGATCCATGATCTTTTAAATGCCTTAGGGTTAAGTTAGTAAGTATGGTCTTAAACTCTGACCCACATAACCTATCTATAACCTATCTACCCACACTAACTCCAATAATCCATAAATTTATTCACAAATAACAATAATATTAATAACAATAGTAATATCAATAATACAACATAATGAGATGGTGATGGAAGAAGGCAGTGCAGACTGAAAGGGCAAAGGTTTTTTCCTAGACTGATGACAATGAAGTGGGTGCATGTTACCACCCCACTTCCCCAGGTTCCCAGTAACAGACAGGAGATAAATGACACATGCTCCCAAATAACTACTGAACCTGGCCCGCCCAAAACAGCATCCCAGGGTAAGGGAGAAAACTCCATAGCTTACTAAAGAACTATACCTCACTTAATACACGGTGAACTGCACTGCTTTCTCTCCACAGCAGAGGGACCACCAAAATGTCACCCTATCTGCCACTATCTACCTCCAGAACCTCTAACAAGCTTTCAGCCAAGTGCAAAATGGTTACCAAACCATAGCAAAGTTCTTATGATGAGTCCCCTGGCAAATTGTCGTATGCAGGGGCCCTATCACAACAAACACCTAAAGAGAATGACACATTTTCTTTTTTGGACATGAGTTTCCCACTCCAAACAAACAATAGGTTTGACCTACTGTCCAAAGAATAAGACCTTTTTAAGATCTTTTTAAGACCTTTTTGGAGAAAATAATCACAATACCTCTGATCTTTGGATAATACTAATACTATGGAGTCTCACTCCTACCCAAAGAAAATGTCGGAATTCTACCCTTTTCAATATGAGTGTTTTTATCAATCAACCTTAAGGGATTTTAAAAATGTATGTACCAAAGTTTCAGGGGACAAATTGAGAGATAATCTTTCACCATCAGTGAGATTTGCTCTCAAAAACTTACTGAAAGATGACACCATTATTATAAAACCTACCGACAAAGGCAAAGGACTAGTGATGCTTAACAGGGAGGACTATATACATGAATGCCTGAGACAATTGAAAGATACTAATTTTACATACCCTTATCAAAGAATCCTTGTGAATTCATTAAATTCATTAAATATCAGAAATGGGTTAAAAATTCCAAAGATCAAAATATCATTAATGAAGATACATGGAACTTTCTAACAGTGCAACATCCGGTTACCCCCATGTTTTGTTGTCTCCCCAAAATACAAAAAATCCCTCACAGCACCTCTGGAGAGGCCAATTATTTTGGGGATTGCGGCACTCATAGGAAACCTTTCCCATTTCATTGATATTACACTCTAATCGTCAGTCGTAAAAGTAAAATCTTACCTCAAAGACACCACTGCCATTCTTACTTTGGTCAATGGCATCAACTGGCTACCTGATTATATTCTACTTACGTGTGACGTAGACGCATTATATAGTAATATCCCTCATCACAAGGGCATTGCTGTCATTGACCATATTCTTCAGTCAAATCCCATTATAGCCCCACAATTTCATCAATTTTGGTGGAGGCTATTTCTTATTTTTCACCACAATTATTTCACTTTTCATAACTGTTTTTATTTACAGCAAAGGCACTGCTATGGGAATCAGGTTTGCCCAGAGTTATGCTAATCTCTGCTTGGACCATTTTGAATATCGCCCTGGTTTCCTATTCATGTTATATTGACAACCTCTTTTTTGTTTGGCACAGGGATAAGGGTTCTATCTCACGGTTCATTTTTCACCTCAATTGCAATAACTGGGGTCTAAAATTAACTATTAACTATTTGGATGTCACAGTCAGCATTATTGAAAACGATGATACTTTTACTTTACCCGGGCTATTTGTCACTCTTAATCATAATATTGCAAGCCATCGCTACATATGCGATTGGACATCTGCTGCGCGTGTCACTGGACATCTTTGGCTCAGTAACATTGTTTATCTTTAAAATTGTAAGCAACAGCAGCCAAGCTACATGGGCTACCTTTAGTCGCCTCACCAACTTTTAACAGTCTTCATCGGTTACTGCGATACTGTGAGTAATAATGCATTTAATTTAGACAGATTTTCTATTTATTTTTGCTATCCAGGATACCATCAGACATTGTAATAAAAAGGATTTAATTGTCCCTGTTGTGGAATATAACTTCAACATATTTCTGCCATTCATATCAGCTGGACATACTTTTGTTTCACTTATCATATATTACAATTTTTGCAGACAGTGATGTACTAATTGGATATGTACATTACTTGGTATTCTACCCATCAATATACCATATGGAGATTAATCATACCACTCTATTACCTCTATCTCACTGCAGATCACATTCCATAACGGATGGCTATTCATTGCGCCAGGTGGCCTTGATTGTTGCTTTCTTTTATTGATGTATGACCTAGCAAGTGGATCTATCTATGTCGCTACATAATACTTAATTTTTCAGCATCTACATTGCCCATTTTGCATTTTCTAGGATTTTAATTTATACCTATATAGTTAACTTAGTCTATGCTATCAGCATTGGGTATATGAATGTAATTTTACTTATATATGTATACTCTGAACAGCAGAAGTTGATGTGATTATATGTATATTTTATGATTGTCTAACCTAAGGTATTTTTAATTATAAGGTGAATCTTATTTCATTGTATTTTATTGTTTGTAGGTAATCCCCCATTTTTAAAAATAAAAATAAAAATCCCCCATTTTTCCATGTTGAATTAAAATCTATTACCATTATAGCAGTGCTCTATTTACTCATCTTTTGTTTTGTGGATACATGATTCTCTCCCTCTAGAGCTGCGGTTTGTGGATAATAGGTATATAACAACTATGGCACAAGGGCCCCTTCAAGGACTAGGGTAGGTTTAAAAATTTTAGTAGCCAAATGTATCTCTTGAAACAGGTGAATTTCCAACACCCCGGGTACAGCCGTATAAGGCACCCCCACTAGGGCCGCAGATGTTTCCATACCAATGTGGAATGAATGGATGCCAAATTCAGCTCGATCCAGATGCATGGCATAGAATACTCGATGGAAAACATTATGAAACTGATAGATAGTGAAGAAAGAGCCATCTGCATGAGTCACTCCTGAGGACGAAAGGGCCGCCTCCTCCACAAACACAACATATTCGGTCAGCAAGCCCGTGTTCAGGGCCGAATGCGACTTGGCAACCAGTTCATCTAGACGAGAAGCACCTGCAAATGCCACCGAGAATCAAGTGGAAAAAAGGAAGGCTTCATAGCCATTGTTAGCCACCCAAGGAAAGGCTTGTATAAGGGCAAGCAGTATGTCAGGAGAAATGGGCCTGCGTCTGTCAGGGGGAGTTGTGTGAGCATGCACTCACCCTTTCAGTGCCTTGGAGATCAGGAAACATTTAGTAATGTCTGGGGAACACTTCAGCTTAAGGAAAAAGGAAATTCCATCTTGCGCAGAGATCATACTTGCTATGGCACTACCAGCCACATACTATCACCAGATGAACTCCTTCAACCTGTTTTTCAAGCAAAAGTGTAGCCTATTCTATGTGAGCTTTGCTAGTGGAACATTGAGTCCCACAACATTTAAATGATAAAAGGGGTGTTTAACTCATTTAAATAGGCATAGTAGCTCTGTAAGCTGCCTGCACTTCTGTAAAACTCTTACACCATGTCAGGGAATGATGTAAGTTACAGATGCAGGTCATTTTTAGTGGGAAAATTGCCATATAAAAAAAATACTTTGATGCACACACCCATGCACACATTGATTTTTTTTTTTTTTTTAAATGTAAACTGATTTCTTTGCTTTAAATACTTTTTTAACCACTGCCCATATGGCTCTGTCTGCGGGGGTTACACACCTGCACTTTTAACCTACATCCTATTCAGAGTTGTGTGTTTCAGTGGAAAAACACGGAACTCTGGATCAGAGGCGGAACTAACGAGTTGTGGGAGCAGGTGCAAAAAATATGCTTTGGCCCTGATAATATCCCAGGTAACCCAGTGGGGAGCTTTGGCGGTGTGGTGATGATGGCTGTGGGCCCTTGTATCAGCATGGGCCCCGGTGCTGCTGCATCGATTACACCAATGGTTGTTCCGACCCTGCTCTGATTAGGACGTATAGTACATCAGAATTCCTCATCTGCCCAAACTCTGGATCAAGTCCTCAGTGTTAAAGAGCAAGAGAATAACAGATACAAGTGTGAACCTAAGCAAATCTTTGTTGGAATATGAGGGGTGTAAAGTTCTTTTTTGCAAAAAGAACTTACCTACTGCATAGAATTATGTGTAATCTGTAATCTGGAAAATTTCAGCCCGGATTCAAACTTTTAGCGGATCTATAATGTGGATCCACTAAAACGTACTGTTTAGAGGTGGGTGTTTCTTTAGGAAAAAAAAACATGTTTGAATTTAAATTGTTTGTTTGCTCGTTAATACAACTATTTGAGTCAGTTGGTTACTGTTGTTGGTTAAGAATTGTCCTATCTCTTGAAAAATGGAGATCGGTACCAGACATGTTTGGATTAGGGAAAATATGAAAGTTCACATTGTGTTTTACAACAATATATTTGTCCAAAAATAATTTTGTTTGTTGAATGCTTTATAGGTATGTTGCACTCGTCTAATCATATGTTCCTTCCAAGAACTAACTTGTGCTACGCAATCAAATTTCAACATCAAATTCCACACTAGAACACCCCCAAGAATTGGGTAAGATTACCATGCCTCCACACTCACAACAAATTAACACAACACAAACTAAAGCCCAGGTAAAGGTGTTCTCCTGGAATGTGGGGGGCCTCAACTCTCCAATCAAAGGGAAAAAGGTAGTAACTTACCTTAAACGCTTTAAACATGATATAGTGTTTCTGCAAGAAACACATTGGGAGGAAAATGATTCCTTGTCTCTAAGGGCCCCATGGCTTCGGGAATGTATCTCGGCCAAATACCGTAACAAAACAAGGGGGTAACAGTATTGGTGGGTAATAATCTCCACTATGAACTAGGGGAGACCATATTGGAATCAAATAGAAGGTATGTCATACAAGATATAAAAATGAATCACACTCCATATATATTGATTAATGTATATGCGCCGAATACGAGCGGGAGGGAGTTTTTGCATGATTTGTAGACTAAACTAATGCAACGCATGAACGCACCTTTGATTTTGGGTGGAGATTTCAATGCAACTGAAGACCCAGAACTTTATAGGTTCCCTCCTCTACTTTCACACCTATACAGATATAGGCAAAACATCCCCTCACTCAAGGTGGGTTTACAATTGACAGACCCATGGAGACAAAAGAGAAAGAAGTACCGCACAGACTAAAAAATAGTTCTAGTGCAAAACTAATTGATAGAGTAGACCATTAAAATTTGCCCAGTCACAGAAGTATGAGGGTGCTATCATGTGGTAAAGGAGACAGAGGAAATAAGTCCACAATAGTAACTCAAGAGCGTGTCACCATGTTGGACTAAAATGGGCCACATTTAAGGATGCACACTTTATGAGTTGTAAGATATAACTTTTATTATCACGGTTAAAATAAGGAAAGAAGGGCAACATTGGAAATAGATAGCCAGAAAAAATATTGACAGTGTTACTGTTCACCAATCCCTCAGGTCACCACTAGTGAATACAGTAGTGCTCAAAATTCTAGATGATTGTATACCATAGAAAATCAAAATAAACTATAATGATAACTATTCACATTTTTCTGGTTTGTTACTAGATGCTCATTTCATAAGTTCCTACCATGAAAGTGGGGGGTGGTAGATATTAGTGCCTATTAACCTCCTGTAGTTACTACCGTAGTAAGTGAGGGAATAAGTGTTACAACATTGGCCAATATCATAAAGGAGGATAAGTGATGAGGTGAACCATTAACAGAAAATAGTATTAGTCTTGTTCACAAAAAATCTTTAATATACAGGACTAATATCACCCCCATACACAGGGTTAGAAATAAAGCCCGAATCCTATCATTAAATTATGACAGGTTAGTGGGGCTGTAATTGAAAATACCTATGGGGGAAATCAATTAGCCATAGTAATGTGTGGAGGGAAAACAATGTTCCTATTGAGCAATCATATGTGGTAATATTGTGAATAACACCAGAGTTTTTAAGACCAGAGGAATAATAGGAGGTGATAAGACCAAATATTATGTTGAATTATCAGTTAATACTATATATCACAAACAGTGCCAAATATACTGCATGGTAGTCTCCAGCTCCACAGATACTCATACCATATCATATGTAATGAGATAGATGAGGATACAGTTAAATATCATCCTAACTGTGGAGACCCTAACATCTTAAAAATAAAAACATTAAAGTAAAAAAGCAAAACAATACAGTTGCCTCTTGGCAACGCTTCACTCCACTGGAGCTCCTCATGTCCTTATGAATAACTTGCACAATCTCACCAGTGTTCTATGCGAGGCAGATGGAGGAAGGAGGCTGGAAGCTAGAGACAGACCCACGATGCAGTCAAATGGCAGCTGAGATCCATGGAGACTTCTATATCCCTCCAATATAGAACTGTCATTAGCGCTGGTATGTCCTACATTATTTATTTTAGTTATAGCAGCGAGGGGGGATTATATATATGTAATGTTATGTGTTTTTTAAAACTGTTTACTGTTTTTTTTAAATAATTAACTGGTGTAAGCATGAAGCGTATGAGCAGCCGCCGAACAACACTGCACGGAATATTTAAATTTAAATGTTTAAACAAGAAAAATATCATTTAAATATAGTGGAACTCCCAGTTCCACAGGCACAGTGCTGTCAGATGCGAACACAGACGAATGGGCACATTTGCTCCCATCTTTCTGTGCTTGCTCCCGATGTAAGCATGTGCAGTTCTAATTTTTTACTACGCTTCCGTCTGAAAAAAAGGACAGAAGCACAGCTCTGAATCCGGGCTTCCACCTCTCAACCCTAATTCTGTTTTTACGTGTTCAATTTGCCCTCCCCTGCAGTTTTAAATTGTTTCTTGCTAAGGTTATAGGACCTGCAATTGAAATGTCTTTCATTTGAAATAAATTATCAATAGACGTTAAAATGTAAGAGCATATTTGAGAATAGTTTATCAATATTGTTTACAATAGAAGTTCTGTTAATAGACCAAAATAATTTCAAATTCATGGAACATAAATAATATTTGGCAGCAACCAAGTGTTTTCTCTGCACAAGATAGATATTGTATAAAAGCTCAAATTAAGTTAATCTTCTTGTCTCATCTATATTCTCCACTACAACTGATTTACATTGCAATGATAAACATGGTTGTCACCAATTTTAGCATCAGTAGTTGCTCATCATAATTATTCATTATACTTTATAATTGACTTTGATCAATCATGTTTGACTATGATTTACCAAGTTGCTGTAGCACAGAAGGGCACAGTCAATAAAAAGAAATGCGACAAATGTTTTCTATCCTACTTTTTGCTTCAGGTAAAATAAAATGTGTGTGGCTGCATGTCAAATGAATCAGTCTCCAAGGTAGCATTTAGTTCGCTTAGCTAACCAATTAGCAGCAATTACTACATCCTTATACTTTTTCCATTTAAGTGAATGAGGATTAGTAGTAAATGTGACATTTTGCATTTAGGTTCACAATGAAATAAATGCTATGCTAAGTAATAAATATGGGCCAAATCCAAATATTGAAGATAAGAGGAAAACAGGTGGAAACTTGCTTATTGAATTTAGTTAATATTACCATTTTAACAGACCGTTTTCATCATCATGATCACCTTTTAGATAAACATTTAGGGCCTGATTCAGACTGAGAAATACACCACATATAGTAAAGTTTTAGTGCATACTTTTTCCAAGAACAAAAGTGCTGGGAACTTGTTGTGCAGGGTGTTCCCCATAGTCTGAGTACTGTAAGAGCTTTGTGAGGCAATGTGCTGGAATTGATCAGCACCAGAGGGAGACTAAGAAAGGCTCTGCCCATCTACTCCACTCTCTCCAGAATACATATTATACCACCACAATCACACATCACACTACGGGGCTGCTTCAGAGCTGCACTTACACTTTCATTTAAGGGCAAGTGTAGACCTGAGCAATACCATGTTAAACTGTAAGGGGAGAAAATTTTAATTGTGAAACCAGAAATAGAATCGAGATGTGAAGTTTCTGGCCCAGATTCAGAGTTGCGTAACGGTGCCAAAAGTGGACGGATGCAGTGCGGAATTCCGCTAATGCGCATGTGCAAGCAGTGAAGGTCGTCCGTTATGCACTCATAATTCAATGCTTGCGCATAGTTGCCGACTTTCCCGGAATGTCTGGGAGACTCCTGGAATTCGGGCAAGGGACTTAAGGTTCGTGGTTTCCATGGACCTCATTTACTAAAGTCGATTTTGCAAAATCGTCAAAATCCCGGGACTTTGGCTGTTTTTTTTCCCATCACTGTATTTACTAAAGCCAAAGTCCCAGGACTTTGGCCTTTTTCAAAACAAAATGGACCTACATCGCTGTACCATCCCAGTCCCGATTTTTATCATGTTAAACATATAACCCGGTGGATTTACTAAAGGCGATTACAGTAAATCACCTCTAGTCCGATATTTCTTGGCTTAAAAAAATCTCGCCTCCCGTGAGATGCAAATTCATAGAAATCGCCTCATACTTGAATAGGAGAACTTTTCAGTTAAAAACCCTTTCAGTTTCTTATCACTTATCCTGCTGACGCATATACCACTATAAGGAAAACAAATACAAGGGGTCCGCACTAATCACTTATATCCCGCAAAGCAAGACTAATGGGTGCAGCTTACAATTGAAACAACAAGTTAATATTGATAAAGAAGTATATAAGAACTTGATAAGTTACAAATAGTACCACAATTGTTTAACCGCGCACACCATTCATTTGGCAGAGTCAGTTGAGGAAATAAAATAAACAAATTTTATTCATACATGTTTAAAACAAACATTTATAGCCAAGCAAAATATAACAAAGTAACAACATAACATGAATCATCATTTGAGGAATTTTTTCCAAAAAATCGCTGCTAAAACACAGCGATGATGATCAATGTGAAATCGCAGTCAAAACTCGACTTTAGTAAATGAGGCCCCGTGAAACCACGGCCTCAAGTCCTGCCCCCCTGCCTGCAAATTGCATCATCTACCACCAACAAAACCATTATATATGTTTCAGCTGCTCATTAAAGTGTAAGCAGCTGTTTCACATATCTATAAAACTTAGATGCGGATATCCGCTTGTTGTTGAAGCTGTACCTGCTGTTCTCTGGTGAGTTTTTTTTGTTTTATATTGGATTATTATCAAAAGTTTTATTTGTAATTCTACAAAGTTTTTTTTTTGTTTATTTTCACATCATATTGTAATGTTTTATATTTGTTATTATAATTTTTTTTCCAAACTACAATTTTTCTTAGATTTTTTAAGAAATATTTCCTGACATACTTTAATTTAATATTTTAACTCTGTAGTTATAATTTTGCTTACTTTGTCCTGTTTGTGAAAATAAAGAACAATGGATGATGGTGTTGTAAGTATTTTATCAACATTTTAGAGCCATGTTTGTCTGTCTGGTCAACATACATCTTAAGGACCACGGACCCATACACCCACAGTTTGTTGGCGCGCATAAATCTTAATTTGAGCTACCATGTTTGTCTGTCTGTCTGACTTGCAATGTGTTACTCTCTCTCCAGAGGTGGAACTAGCTAGTTGTGGGCCCAGGTGCAAAAAATATGCTTTAGCCCTGATGACATCCCAGGGAACCCTTTGGGGAGCTTTGGTGGTGCGGTGATGACGGCTGTGGGTCCTTGTATCAGCATGAGCCCCGGTGCCACTGCACCTGTTGCACCAATGGTAGTTCCGCCTCTGTCTCTCTCTCATTCCCCACATCCGCAAAAAAATAAAACACGTTTGTTATAGATTTTACAGCAAAAAATGTATATAAAAGATTAATCTCTGATGTGTTTATGTATATGCAAAAACTTTGTTTTATTATTTTAAATTCCTTTTTGTTCAGGTCTTTTTGTTGTTGGATGAAAATGATTCAGAGGGCCATGCCATGGGCCATGCGAGACAAAGGATTTTCCAGACCCGTGTGACTCTCTTTGGGATGTGTCATACTGAGGTGCACAGGCGCTTTTGTCTACCACCTCATATTATCATGCAAACTTTGCACATTGTGCAAAGTGACCTTGATTCACATATTAATATCCGCACAGCAATACCACCTCTGACAAAGTTGTTAGCGGTGTTACAGTTGAACTTTCCAGACACCTATGGGTGCTGATGCAGGAATGTCTCCTTTAGCCATTTGCTTAAGGTTATCACAAAGGCATTTCTAAGACGGCTTAACCTGCTTATACATATGCCAATGGATGAGGAAGCCCTTGTGCATCGAAAGCTAGCCTTTTACACCATAGCAAGCTTTCCGCACATCATTGGGGTGGTTGATGGCGCACATATTCCCATTGTAGCTCGTGGTATCAACACTCAAATTTGTTATAACAGAAGGCAATACCAATCCATCAATGTTATGGTGATATGTGATGCCTCCCTTTTCTCATTTGTCATGCGCAACTCCACAATTTGGCAATGATTAACAAGTACATGGTTGTAATGATGCATGGCAGAATATTTTCAAGTTTATATTCATTTTTTCATTTTAAATTATCATATATGTATACTATTTCTTATATAAATATCATGCAACATATTTCTAAACACCCATTTCAATAAAATTTTCATTAATTTGTGAATTTAATCAAATACTGTATAATAGGTGTATTTTAACTATACACACAACATACTCCAATATAAGTTTACAGTAATGTAGACACTGAATTATTAGTATTTCATTTTCTGTTGCATAAAAAGTGAAAAAAAACTTGTTATCACTAAATGTATTTGTTTAAAAAACGAACCAAAAAATAATAAAATAAAATTTTTCGAATGTAACACAGTGTGTGTGATGCCATGGCAACAGTTACAGTCGGAACCATGCAGCCTGTGTTATATGTGTAATTTTTTATTTACAAATTGTGTTATCTTTTAAAACATGTTTTATAACTATATTATTTTTCTAAAATTTTGTACTTTATAGGAGACCATGCATACCCTCTTCGGCCTTTTTGCCTAACTTCTATAGCACAACCAGAAACGGAGGCACAGCTGGCATACAACTCGGAAAATGCATGCACCAAATCGGATGTTTAAAGAGCAGTTGGTGTTTTGAAGGGGAGGAGGATGTGCCTTGACTGGTCTGGAGGAGCCCTTATCTATGCGCCAAAAGTAGTATGTCGGATCATTGGGCTTGATCCAGAGCTACGAAATTGTCGGATTTCGAGCGAGCGTACGACCGTTTTTTGCGTATTTTCGTACGAAAATACGCACTGCGCATGCTCAGTATGACAACTTCCGGTCGGCTGGACGACATGAGCGGATAGCGGTCGTATTGTGAGCGAAGTGTTCGCTCGAGGGGCGTGCGTTCAGTACGACGGTCGCCTGGGCGCTCGTTTTACTACACGGAGGCGGGGATAGCCATTTAAATTGTACAGTATGGGCGTGCTAAGCCCGTACGCTCAGCGTATTATGTGCGAAAATTTGTACGGCCGACGGTAGTACCTAGTGTAGGGTATAGCCGCCGTAAGCAGGTACTTTTCAATGGGAGTGTCATGGGCGTGTATGTTTATACGCACGGGCGAACGTACGCATTCGCCCATCGGACGGCACCGTCGTAGCTCTGGATCAGGCCCATTATGCTATGTGCAATTTTCCATAACATTGCAATCCGGTGTGCCTTGGGAGGAAGATGAGCTGAGAGATGTAACACCACAACAAGTTTAGGAGCAGGGTCCTTTGCCTGATGGGGAAGATTTTCATTTCTGACAAACAATTGTGGACCAATTTTTCAATTGTAAGTCCAAGAGAAAAATAAAAAAGGCTAAATATGTGTGTAACACCTGTTACAAAACCACACTAATATTATTTTAACATAAAATAGAAAATATGGTTCACATTAACTTATGACACAAATATGAAATTTATACAAATAAATACATTTTAAATAAACCAAAAAATGTAATGAATGAAAATTAAATTGGTTAATTCACCATAAAGTAAAATAATGGAATTAAAAATTGAAAAAAAGTCAAAGAAAACCAATCAACATGGGGATGGCTTGGGATGTATTTGGGGGATAAGATTTTTGGGAATATGGTTGGTTTTCGGGGGAAAGCAAGTAGTTGGGGATAAGGTGGTTGTTGGGGAGTGAAATGAGGATGTTGTTGAGGCATATAAGGTTAGTGTTGGGTTTGGAAAGTGAAAAGATTGATGTTGGTGGGGAAAAGTAGGATGCTTTTGGGGGATAAAAGGTTGTTGGGGGTGTATGGTATAATGATTGTGTGTATTGTGTAGGGTAGTGCTGTGGTCGTGAATAATGTGGGAATTGGTCTGACTCTAGGTCCCCCACAACCAGAACCTCCTCTCTTGTGAGTGCTGGTAAGGCTAACATTTCTAGTTCAGAATATTGTAGGTTTGCTGGTCTTTTTTCGTCAGCATGGGCTCGTTGAAATACATCTTTTACAATGATGTTTTCTTTGCGCCGTCTGCTGTAGTCTTGCCATCTGTTGATAATGTATTTATTCATTGTTAAAGTATTCTTTACAAAAGTTATATAAACATTCTTATTTCTTTTTATTTTATTTTCAAAAAAACTATTTTAGGATGTTAGGATTTTTTTAAGCATTATAAAAATTTGTGTTTTAATCATTATTTTTTAAAATATTTCTGACACTATATTTACAATAAATATATTACAAAATAATATATTTTTAATGTTAAAACTTACCTTTTTTATCACATATAGAGTCTGACTGGTTGGGGCCACAGCATTAACTGTGTGCTCTATCTCCAGCCAAGCTCTATTCTGTGTCTGAATATTAAGGCGTAATATCGGATTATTGAAGGAATGCGTTATGAGCCTTACCATTGCATTAACGTCTTCCCTGGTAAAATTAGGCTGCCTTGCCCTTACAACTTTAGGTCTAGCAGCGATAATCAAATTTGAATAAGCAAAAATGAAGTTATGATGAAAATAAATAGTAAGGATATATCAGAATATACTGATTTGTTCAAAAATATGCTCAAAATAGCAATGTACAAGGAACACTCACAAACACAAACCACTCCAACTACACCCACAATGTATTTGAACAAAGTTTCACTATTTATTGAGTTTTATGTGCGCATAACACAGCTGCATGATTCCGCATTATCCATGGACCAGAAATGACCTTTCCTATGCGCATGACGTGTTGTGCATTTCCAAAATTTAAGTGGGCCAATCACTACTTTCCATTATCAGACAAAAAATAGACATTATTCTTAGAAAAATGGCGAGGGCAACAGCATTTTCCATGCAGGATCTCCGCTGTTTAATCAGCATAAAGGGTTTCACAGTTAGACCAAGCTGCAGAACACTGCAGCAATGCTGCCAAACACAGCGCCTATAGGCACGCATTGCACGTTAATTTTTTAATTGGGTTGACCATTTCCCAAATTCAACACAGATGGTCTGACAAAGCGTTGAACACCTGAGCTGATTACGAGGCTGTGCAGGATAATGTGGAGGAGTGCAGACAGTAAGTAATTATAAAACGTATAAATTCAATTGATTACAGTCCTAATATGATAATATGATTGTGTAACATTACAGAAGGTTTTAAAAAAAAACTGGTTTGTACACATTCATCAGCCTGAATATTATCTGCTAGATAAACTAATGTGTATCATGTCTGCTAGGGGTGTTTGCATATTTTAAAGTATGTGGACCTGATTCAGACTTAAGGAGCTTGAAATTAAGGACCGTATTCTAAGATCTGGTGTGAGTTAAGTACAGACAGACCCGCACCTAACTCACCTGTCCTGCGCCCACTTACAAGTGCCATAGGGCTACCTTAACAATCCGTGCAATGTCCGCATGGACATTGCCACTCCCCACCTCTCCTCCCCTTTAGGACCGCATATACACAATCTACGTACCGAAAAGATACATAGATTACGTTAAGAAAATTACTAGGCATGTGCAGTATACAATTTCAGTAAACACTGGACTTATATGCAATACGTCCGGTGGTCTGGATATGGCCCGAAATGTTTTAAAATTGTTGATTGTTGAAGTTAATCCTAGGCTAATTACTTTTTATTTCATGGATAATCAGGTTTCTGTCCTTAATTTAATGCATGACTATATTTAAAATATGCTTAGTGTACACAGATAATGATCACCTTTTGTTTAACAATATTTAGATATAGAAAAATGAACTTTACCTCTTCAATCTTATACTTTACACAAAGTATGAAATATCACTCACATCAAAGCAACATGGTTTTGACCATTCTTTATTAGACACAAATAAATACGATCCTTCTTATATATTATTCACAACCCAGGGGCGTTTTAAGAAGTAAGGGGGCCCTTGTGCAGGATTTGTACATGGACCCCCCGCCCCCTTACCTGAGACAGGACTGTTCCGATTTGCGGACCTCAAAAGGGGCAGAGCCTAATTGCGCTATAAGCCCCGACCCTTTTCCAGCCGCAAATAGGGACAGTACCACTGCAGGGAAAGGAGGCTCATTCAGCATCTATTTCTTCCCTCCGGAAGATCTTAAAAGGAAGAAATGGTTGCTGAATGGCCCCCTTCCCCTGCCAACCCTGGGTGCAGGATGCATGCCACAGGGCCCCTTGTTCTGAGGGGCCCGTGTGCACTGCACAACCTGCATCCATTATAGATACGCCTATGTCACAACCATACACCTTACCTTAAAAAGTTCATGAAAAGTAGTGTTGATTTTATGCTTGTGTATCTTGTCATGTCTTGTTTTTGCATGTAGATAGGATGTCATGTTATCAGTTAAACAATAATTTGTATTTTACATAAAACAGGATCTGATCTTGCAGAATGTAGTCCTCTGGGGACAGAACCAAGGGAAGAGCAGTATGAGAAGCTTCTGGTAAGTTTTTTATTTTACATTTAGTTTATTAAACAAAGCAAGTTGATATTTTTCTTGTTTTTTTAAATAAATAATGACACTACTTTGTTATAAGTGATATAGATATCTAGATAGAAAATAAATTTAAATAACACCTTAATTTTTTGGGATATTCATATTTAAAAATACCTTAATATATTTTAAAATACATTTACATTATGTTATATTTAAAGTTGTTTGTTACAAAAAATATAGAGATTGGAGAGAGAGAGAGAGAGAGAGAGAGAGAGAGAGAGAGAGAGAGAGAGGGGGGGGGG
>WWET01002223.1:66850-78796 GCA_011038615.1 Limnodynastes dumerilii
ATACAACTCTGAATATAACGGGGAAAACGACAGTGGCTTACAATGGCAGTGTTTATTTTTTTTTCCTTTTTTTTTAATTTTTTTTTTTTGGGGGGAAAATAAAGTTCTACCTGAACCAAACCCCCCCTTTCCTGAAATAAATAAACAAATTAAAATAACACATAGCAATAAGGCATGCTGATGCTTGTAGTACTATAAGCACCAGCATGCCCAAGGATGTCAGAGCATGCTGGCACTTGGATAACCACAAGCACCAACATGCACTGTCATGTAGAGAACACCACGGCAATTAAATGTCCCCCTAGTGACCTAATAAAATAAAGGGCTGGCTATTACAGTAAAGATGTTTATATTAAATACAGTAAAATATAAAAAAAAAACATACTTGCTGTGATGGGATCTTCAACTGTGATGGATCTCATCTTGTAAGCAATTAATCCGGGGGATGGGAAGGGAATCTTGGGAAAAAAATTAAAACCCTTTTAAAGCGACGATACTTATGTCCTGTCTCTAGGACATCCTGGCACTGACAGCTCTACTGTCAATGTGTTATATTTATACCCTCGGCCAGGGTGGGAAAGTAGAACTGTCAGTAGCGCCAGGATATCCTGGAGACAGGAAAAAAGTATCTTCGCTCTAAAAGGGTTTTTTTTCAAGACCCACCCGGATTAAAAGCTTACAAGATGGGATCCATTACAGATGAAGATCCCATCAAAACAAGTATGATTATTTTATATTTTGCTGTATTTAATGTAAACTTCATTTTTACTGTAACTGCCAGCCTTATATTTTATTAGGTCACTAAGGGGGACATTTACATGCTGCGGCCTACCCTAGATGAAAGGGTAGGCTATTATAATGTGTTTACTTTAATTATTGATGTAAACTTATTATTATTTTTTTTTTTTACTATACTGTACCTGCACCTTATACTTACACCATCTATGTAAGATATTTACAGAAGCGCAGATACAGCAACTGCGCATATTTAAATGTGAAAAATACCCCTTTTCTTGTTTAAATACAGTGGAACTTCCAGTTCCACTGTTGCAATGCGGTCTGATTTGCTCACAGTTGTATGGGCAGCCTTGCACCCATCTTTCTGAGCGCACTCTTGTTCTGAGCATGTGTATTGCTGAATAACAAACAGAAGCGCAGATCTGGATCAGCACCTACATCCTAGTGACTGCCATACAATACACATTGCACCCTAGTGAGCACCATGTACCCAATGTGGCACCAATATACAATTTTTTTTCTATTAAATATTTTAGATGGGCTGCTACTTTTATTTAATTTGAATTTAATCTTAGGCTAAACACTTTAAAACATAACAAAACAGGTTTTGGTGCATGCACTTCCCGTGTAGTTTAAAAGCATTGAATTTATTAATATTAATTAAAATGAGCACAGCTAAGCAACATAAAATGTAAAGTATATAATGTGTCAAACAGTGAATAAATAAAGAGTGTATTAAAAAATATGACCAGATTGCTCAAATATAAATATATATGAGATGCTATGAATTTATAATTTTTTCATGTAATACTTTCTAGAAATACAGTATGGAAAGAACTTGATCGATGCAACAGTTACTGATTAAGGGATATTCTATAAAGTTTTTACATCTAATAATATAAAACATTCACATTTAAATTTAGTTATATTTTAACATTCTTGTTATTTTTTTTTTAATTGATAGTATTTCTGTCTTTATTTATAATTCTAACTTTGTAATTATTTTCCCCCTTTTGCTAAACAATGTCCATTTTAATACATATAAATAGGTTTTAATGTTTAAATTACATGGAGTTCATTATTTATACTGAACTCTTCCTACTAACCACTACTGTCTTCCATATCTGTCCAGCCCCTCTCCCAGTGTCTGCTATCTGGGTGTGGTCTGCCGCTTAGAATGGCTTGTTTTCGGAACAAGCTCATTTAGAATGCTAAGCGGTGATATTGATGCGAGTCATCCCCATGAAGAATGCTTCTTTACAGCAGCCGACCAAGTTCTGAATACTGTGTACGCTAAAGGTAACCATCCCCTAACCCTATACCTTACCCTAACACTTACCCTTCTGTTGCAGCAGCCTAACCTTAACCTTCCCTGTCCCATAGCCTAACTCTAATCCTCCATGCCCTGCATCCTAACCTTAACCAACCATGCTCTGCACCCTAACCCTAACTTTCCTCTAAAGCCCTAATTTCTATGCATCCCTCTTACCTAATCTTTCTCTTACCATGTTTCTCTTTAGCCAATCCTTTCTCTCTCCCTGGGGTATATTTACAAAAGTCAATTTTGCTAAACTCCCGGGACTTTGCAGGCGATTATGCAGTCACCGTATTCACTAAAGGCAAAGACTTTAGCCTTAAGTAAAATCGACCCTGCAAACATCGCTGGATGGAAATCGTCCAGTTGTTTGCCATAGAATAAATACAAATCGACATATTCACTAAAGGCGATTTGACTAAATCGCCTTTAGATCATCGTCAAAGCACTTGAAAACAAAGCCCCTTGTGTGTGCGCCCCACACTGTACCAGAAAAACACATGTCTATTTGACATGTGTTTTTCGGTTTTCCAAATGCCAGTGCATCATGTCCGGAATGCTTAGCATGGCAGTGCTGATAGAACTACAAGGCTCAGCATTGCTGAGGCTTGTAGTAATATCAGCGTCAGCATGTTAAGCCTTCTAAGCATGCTGCGCTGTCTCAGTTGTCGGAAAAAAAAATTACAGTGTTAAAAAAACATACACAAATACATTAACATACATGTGTGCATGAAAAACCATTTACACTGCATAATATTCTCCCCTAATGTGTTAAATGACCCACGGTGGCCAACTGAGACAGCGCAGCATGTCTAGAAGACTTAACATGCTGACGCTGATATTAGCAATGCTGAGCCTTGTAGTTGTATCAGCGCAGCCTGGCTAAGCCTTACAAGCATGCTGCGCTTAGTTTTTTTTTTTTTTTACAGAAAGCAATGGGGATTTTTCAATGGATAATCGCTGTGTTTTTCTATTGAAAAGCACAGCGATTTAGCCTTTGAAAAATCGATGCATCTCGACAGATAATTAAAATTGTGGGAAAAATGCAATGCTTAGTGAATACTCGATTTCTAATCGCTTGAAAAAATGACTTTTGTAAATATACCCCCCTGTGTCTGTTACTTCCCATCTATCCCATTTCATCTTCTCCTCTTGTGTGTTCCTTCCTTTCCCTGTGGCTCCCCATCACTTACTCTGCTGCAGGACAGTCTCTACATCTGCAGCCTACCTTCTTCAGATACCAGCACATTACTGATTTAAAAGTCATGTAACTTGCATATTGCACATATTGCGTGCAACAGCTGAAGAGTGCTGACAGCAGATACTGAAACACACTGCTTGACCTGCAGCTGCTTAACTATGTTAGCAGAGTAAGATCAGACAATGTGACACTGAACATACTGCCAGGGCCAAATGGCTTTATATTCAAAAGAGTCTGCAAGGTGCATGGTGATGCATAATTGGGTAGGATGGAAATTACACAGGAACATTAAAGCAAGGACATTAAAAAGACAAGATTTGCATCTTTGGACAAACAGACTCATTTATAAAGAATAAAATAATTTATATTGTTGTATTTTATTTCACCCTGCAACAAGCAACAAGACTTAACTCTGCAAACTTTCAAATAGTCCCCCAATGCACCAAAAGCATATAAATGATCTTAAGGCATCAAACAGAAAAATCCCTTTCAGAGATTCAGAAACCTTAAGGCAATCAGGTGGAAAATAGCAGTAATTTCATAAATCCTATATGGAAACAATATCTTCTAACTGGACTTGCGAGTGTATCAGGAACATCCGGAGGTACAGTAAATAAATCCACCATCAGCTTACAGTTCACACTATAATCTTACTAAACAAACCTTAGATGGATTGAACAGAAAATCGGTTTAAGAAAAACTACAGACTATAAATCATTCATCTGAGATACTGAGTTAAAAAGCAGAAATCCATGAACTACCTCACATTAAGATTTGCTCATCAATATCTCAGTCATCTGTAGATAAAAACTATTACCAAACTAGAAGGATTTGTGTTTTAGAGTAAAGTCAATACAGTTCAGCATAAAAGTCTATTGACAAATCAAAAAGTGACTTAAAAGACTTAATCCCAATAGAATGATCTATGACAGAATAAGGTGACATATCACCACATGTAACCAGCACAAAGTCAGATGTCCAGTCAATACTTTATAAATAGAACGCTCTGTTAGAGTATATCACAAATGGGGAATTTCAACCTCATTTATAATGTGACAATGACTTTGTCAGGTTATTGATCTCTCATACAATAAAAATTCACACACAATTTTATATACTGTATATAAACTATAGGTTAGTATGAAGATATATTTTTTTCTCATATATTGATAATGGATTTTATACAAGCAGAAAAAGAAGGTAACAAAAAGTTAAGATGGTGGACTGGATCCAGACCCCCACACGCTTTCCTTCCAAAAGAGGGGAATGCACGCCCCCTGCCACTCCCCTCTCTCATCCAGGCTTTATGGCAGCTTACGCTTAAGCCTGCCTTAAAGCAATCGTGCGGATTAGCGGTCCGTATGACCGCTTATCCACACAAGTGTGGGAGCCCCCTCCCACACTGTACACTTTGCATGCTTCCCCCTGCCCACTTTAGTGGAAGCACAGCCCATTAGCGTAACATCTGGAGGGTGCATGCTGCGGTATATAGTACTATAAGGCACAGCATGCCCTTGTATTGGAAATCAACACTCACACTCACCTTTATTTTGTCACTGGTGTTTAAGGCGAGTTGACAGAGATTTTACAAATTGCAGTAGAGCAAATACAGTGATTTGTATGCTCTGTCTTTTGAAACTCGCCACAGCGATTTTTCTACGGTGAGTTTCACTAACCCTCATCTCCAGCGATTTAAGCCTAAGTTTACTTTAGTAAATTCAGCGCTTTTAAACTTTAAAAAGTTTAACTAAATCAAGTTTAGTAAATCTAGCCCTAGGAGTGAAAAATTATTTAAAATGCATAAGAAGGTATACATAAATTTCAATAATCCGTCTTTGAGCCCCTTTCAGTTCTCAAATGTTAATGCAGGTGTCTCAATCATCCCTATATATATGGTTTGCCAGGAAACATGAAAAATAAAGCAAACAAATGAAAAAAAGATAAAATTTAAAACAATATCTTTGCTATGCCTAAAAACTTAATTAGATAAAAAATAAACATACAAAAAATAAAAATAAAAACCACAATTAGAGAATGTACATTTAAACATTAATGTGTTGTATTGTGTGGATTTAACTGACCAATGCTAACACTTGCTGTGACTTGAGATGTTTTGGGTGAAATCCTTTTCCACTTTTAATGGTGTAAGTGGAAGGCGCAGGTCACCATGGGTGTAAAAATGTAAAAAAAATTAAATAAAAGAAAATGAAAAAGAAAATGTATAAAAGTTATGTAAAAAAAAAACGCACATAAAAGTATTTGCCATTAAATAAACCAAAATTAAATAAATGTAACCACTACAGGGTATAGTGCTACGAGCACCAGCATGCCCAAGGATGCCAGGGTATGTTAGTGCTTGGAGATTCACAAGAGCCAGCAGGGGCGGAACTACCATTGGTGCAATAGCACCGGGGCCCATGCTGATACAAGGGCCCACAGTCATCATCACCGCCCCACCAAAGCTCCCCAGCGGGTTACCTGGGATATCATCAGGGCCAAAGCATATTTTTTGCACCTGAGCCCACTTGTTGCTAGTTCCGCCTTTGAGTGCTAGTATGCCCTGCCATCCATGGATTGCTATGGCCTGTCATGCCCAACAATTCATGGCCATGCTGGTGCTTGGAGACCCACAAGTCCCAGCATGCCCTGCCATCCATGGCCTGCTGTAGCCTGTAATGTCCACATTATTAATCTAATAAAATACAGATATAGACAAACAAAACAAATACTAGGTGCGCTTATGGTCTACCAGTAAACCCCACTATACCTCAGTAGCTGCTCTTGCTGGGAGGATAAATCCCTATTTAGAACAATATGCACAAAAAATAATGCAGAGCGCCTTTGAGGTTTAGTAAATTTTAATCATAAAAATTATATATAAAAATATTAAAAGAAACAATTTATAAAGATGACATAACCATGATAATAAACCACTTATATGATGGTAATAGATATTGCACTTAAAATGATTGTAACAACTACCTGTTGATCAGGCAGCTAGTATTAGATACTAAAAAGACACAAAGTATGGTATGATCCTCTTAAGCTCAATTTGTAGATCCAGAGTAATTTTGTTGCAATATTGCTATGTAAGGGTAACGGGACAATGTAATATATGGAATATACTGTAGCAATTGGTAACTTGTTGTATCATAACAGATGTATCATAACAAAATGTCTCAACACAGATTAGCCCGTTATGTAGAGAAAATATATAAACTGCAGATTGTATGCAACAATGTCTAATGTTGGACAGCCAATAGACAAGATTATAGCAGGGACGTGGTACTTATCTGTCTCCTAGGCAGAGATAGGGGCACACGTCTCAGTCACTGAGAGGTACCACGGTTGTGCAGCCTGAAGCTGGGTCTGTCGGCTGTCCCGGTTCTCTATGCTTTATGTATGTATTCTTATAGCATGGATAGATATAGCGGTTTAATGCGGCAGCCAAATTCATCAAAGATGTCACTGCAGTATATTATTAGCCTTGTTCCAGGCTGCGTTTTCTCCGTGGGTCCCATCTAGAGTACAAAGGCTTCAGCCGTCCAGTGATGTGGGATCAGCTGATTATATTGCTTTGGTTGCTGGGCTGTGTGGAGGAGCTGTAGTTTTAGTCGCAGGTGAGCCCGCCGGCGGCTGATGGGTACAGTGTCCCGATATTTTACCATTCCAACCAGCAGTTTTGCAGAGAAAAAAAAGGATCATAGGCAATTTGTTCAGTGTGTCAATGAAGGTAAGTGCTAAGAGTCCAGAGAACACCCCAACACGTTTCTCTACCAAACAGTAGTTTCATCAGGAGGAAATGATGTATGGAAGGAGTAGCTATTTATGCCCTCTTAATTAAAACAGATGGGGTGTTAACCCCTTAGTGGTTTTTATTAGAGAAAAACATAAAAAGGCTTCATTGGTGCACGGAAAATTATATTACACAAATATACAAACACAAAAACAAAACAATAATAAAATATGTGATTATAACATCACAATAGTGGTTGTTACCCAAATATTAAGAATTATACTCTCCTAGGCAAGAGTTAGTTTCCTTTTATGCAGTAAAAAGTATTAAGTGTTACTTAGTCAGCATTAGGCAGATATCACTATTTAGATGATCAGTGAAGGGAACAAATTATTAAATTCAGAATAGGGGGCAAAAGGGAACCAAAAAATATTTAATAAAATAAGAACAAATATCGAAATAAGCATAAAAAAATCATAATAATAATAAATAAATAAAATAATAAATAATAAAATAAGGTAAGGAGTAAAATAAAATAAGAGTGTATATAGATAAATATATATTATATCCAATGTAGTCGTTTCGTACTGGAGATGTGTATACAGCTTTTATCAGAGAAAACTTCAAACAAAGATCGAGAGAGGGGTTCCTATATTTGGAACAAACTATAGGTAGATAGATTTTTTGCAACCTAATAAGAACATAGCAGCAGTCAAATTCAAGGGAACCTGCTTTCACAGATATCTTAGTATATATAAATTAATTTTCACACAGAATTATGGTATCCATCAATTTAAGGTCACAAATATAATATTAAGACAGATATCCTAATATATGGATATTATTTTTTTATTTTTTAAAACGAAATTAGAATAACCAGAAATTCAAAGCCACATATTTAATCTTAACATAAATATATCAGTGCTAGACCAAAAATCGACCACCAGAGTACAGCCACCACCACAAGGAAGTCGACACTCCTGGGGTTGCCGACTTCAAGTCCAGCTATAGAAAAGGAAAATATGAAATTAAACTGTATAAGGGCAATATGTAAGAATAGGGCAAGTTGCTCAATTGGCTATAGCCGGGGGGAGAAAGGGGAGGCACTGATCAAGAGAAATGGTTCAATTCTATGGATTCGTTAAGGCCATTCGGGGCCATGGTGTCTAGTCTGAAAATTCAGTACGCCTCTGTCTGACAGAGTCGGGCGTATTGGTCTCCACCCCTTGATGTTCTATTGATAAGCTCAATCCCCTTGATTTTCAGTACATCCACTTTGCCCCCATGTTGACTATTCACATGTCGTGAGACAGAATGTAACCTATTATCCCTAAGGACGTTTCTACGGTGTTCTGAAAATCTGATATGGAGCCGCCTCGTGGTCCTACCAATATACTGCATACCACAGATGCAGGTTAGTTGGTAGACCACGAAGCAGCTCCTACAGTTGATAAACTTTTATCGGAAAAGTCTCCTTTCCTCCAATTGATGTTCCCTATTCTGTCCAAAACGGCACATGCCAACATAGAGGAAGAAAAGAATCTTGGAACAATACACACACACACACACACACACACACACACACACACACACTTTAATTGTGATATGTATATAGGACACATGTCTAATAGAAAAAAATAGTCATTGGTTACTATAATGCATCATGCAAACTTTATGTGTACTAAAGGATCCCTTAAGGATCCCTTAAGGATTCTGTGATTAGACAGTGTTAACAAAATGCATTGTCTGTAAGCTAGATTCAGATCCAGTGCCCGAAGGAGAGGGAAATTTTTGGCTGCCATCCACCCTGCACCCATGGAACCCCAAGCTGGCAGCTTAGGACAGTGCTTGGCATTTAGTCTATGAGGGCTGAGTGCTATTTATAAATACATTATAATTAAACAACAAATTAAACTGATTTAATTTGATGTAGAATAAAAAGACACTGAAAAATAGAAACTAGTATAGGCTTTGGCATTTCTATGATTCAAATGTGTACTCTTTAGCTTTACTTTTTATTCAGAGTTCCTTCCCATGTAACTCTAAATAGGGAGTTCACATTTTCCATTTTTCTTGTGTGCGCATACGCTTATTGAACCTTTGGCTCAGGTCCTATGCCTTCATGAACCTCTGAGCAATGGCAACTACAGTATTTCATGAAAAGCAGAACTGAAAGAGGCTCTGGGGTGTACCAACAGTACATACTATGCTACAGAACATGCAAGTGTTATTGAAAATATGGAAACACTTATATTAGTCTCTATCTATTACAGTTTTCAATCTAAAATCCCAAATAAAACAGACATCCACTGCTTTTATCAATGTTTATATAATGTTATAATCATAAAAATAAATACTTTTATTTCTACAGAACAATTTCGTACATAATTATAGAAAGGACACTGGATACACAAGGTCAGTAGTCACAACATGTTTTTGTTCTTTATGTTAAATCATGTCATCTGTTATCTCAAAAATTCATAATTATGTTGCCATGCACTTGTGATTGATTTCAGCATGAGGTTATTAAAATTATAATTAGAAAGTGGTTATATCTAGATGTGCATTTCATTTCTGTGTTTTGCTTTTTTTGTACTACAGTTATAGCGTGCTACTGTACTGATGTGCCTAGGATAATTACTCATAGATGTTTAGATGATTTATCTTCGATATAATGAGTCAAAATATAGCTATAATTGTCTTTCATAGGAAAGAGCTTAGAATGCACTACATACTTCTTAATTAGCAGTAAGTAGTGAATAGCCTTTGCCACAATTTTACTTGTAATGAACTGCAAACCAGCCACTGCAGTGTTTGTCAGATGAATATATTGGGGTCTATTTACAAACTTCATTTTCATGCTATGATGCCCATTTTCATGTGAAAATGGGCATTATCGTATGAAAATGAAGTTTGTAATATTTACAGAAAATGGATCACCATGGAAAATAGTCGTTTCCATGGTGATCCATGTAACTATCAGGGGTCTTTGCCAGATCGTTCTTTTCAGAGCGGGCCGACTTTACACTCCCCTCCCGGCATAACACTAACGCCATCTCAGGAGGGCATTAGTGCAATCATCCCAGCGATGTCCCCAAATTCCCCCCTTTTCCTCCCCCTAATAGTTGTTATTAGGGGGAGGAAAAGGGGGAATGTATGGGGAGGCCGCTTGGATAAACCAGTGTGTGCCAATGTAAAAAAAATGAAATAAAATAAAAAAAAAATGTGTTTGTTTTTTTACTTCTATTTTATCCTAAAAATAAATAAATGCATATAAAATATTAATTACTGTAAAAAAAAATAACAAAAAAAAATGGTAAAATTACCTGTTCGGGAGACGTGTCCGACTCTGAAGATTTAAGTATGAATGAAGTTGTCACACCGCGCAATAGCCGCGGCACTTACCCGCTCAGAAGACTCCTCATCGACAGGCTGCTCCAGCGACGAGGTCTTCAGCGGTCCCCGGCGTCCTCGTGGAGTGCTGGGCGCTGCCATCTTGGTAAGTGTCATGTGACTCCCCGCAGCCAATCCTGAAGCAGGCCAGGGGAGCACGTGACGGCAGAGCCAATCAGCAGCAGGGGCGGGCTATTTAAACCTGTCAGCTGTGGCTCAGTGCCAGAACTTCGTGTTTCAACACTAGGAGCCTGGTTCCTGTATCCTTCCTGCCTTGCAGTATTCTATCCTGCCTGCCTTGCAGTATATCACCTGCCTGCCTGCCAACCTACCTGCCTGCCAGTCCTGCAGTATATCACCTGCCTGCCAGTCCTGCAGTATATCACCTCCCTGCCTCCCTACCTACCTACCTGCCTGCCAGTCCTGCAGTACATAAACCTGCCTGCCTACCTACCTACCTGCCTGCCAGTCCTTCATTATATCAACTTGCCTGCCTACCTACCTGCCAGCCAGTCCTGCAGTACATAGCCTGCCTACCTACCTGCCAGTCCTGCAGTATATCAACCTGCCTGCCTAGTTACCTGCCTGCCTGCCTGTTCTGCAGCATATCAACCTGCCAACCTTGCAGTATACCAAATTGCCTACTCTGCAACATACCTACCTACCTACCTTGCAGAACAATATCAACCCGCCTACCCTGCAGAACTGTACCTACCTATCTACACTGCAGTACAGTGCCTATCTGCCTATCCTACAGAACTGTACCTATCTGTCTATCCTGCAGTACAAACCCTACCTGCCTACCCTGCAGTACTGTATCTACCTACCTTCTCTGGAGAACTGTACCTTCTTGCCTACCCCGCAGTACTGAACTTACCTACCTGCCTTGCTGTACTGAACCTATCTACTGGTACCCCAGTACTCCCGTCAGCCCTGCGGTAGTCTGCCTGTCCAGTCTGTGGCGCCATCAGTTCTACTCCTGGAGTCGTCCATCTTGTCCTGGATCCTATGCACCAGCATTATTTAAAGCCACCCAGCTTCGTATTCACGACTTTTGTTCAACCACCCGCACCCAGTGCTAACCAGCCCAAGAACGTGACAGAAGTCTCCTGTGATGAGCCCAGAACTGTTCAGAGTTACGCGTCGTAACATCTGCCACGCGCATGCGCAGTAAATACTAATGGGTGATTTTACGTCAGCGGTTAGCGTAAAATCTCTCGTGTACATAGTTTAGGATATGGCCCATGATATTTGACTATATACTGACACTAACTTTCTCGTTCCCAATAGCAATATTCTATTTTCAGGGCTGTTTGAACAATGATGCAGCCGTCATTCAGCTGGTGGCTGTATCATGTTCTAAATATAGCCGCTCGAACCGGTGACCACCACATTCCAGCACTTCAGTGACAACACGAATGCATAAAAGTACAGTCATAAATGAATAAAATAAATAGTATTATATTATCATAATGCATAAGCAGCCTTCTTAAAAGGTTTGTATTGGGATTGGAAGGTCAAAAGCTAGGAGTTTCAGCCTTCTGTAGCCCCTGGACTGGTTCA
>WWET01002223.1:82609-93811 GCA_011038615.1 Limnodynastes dumerilii
CGCCCCCCCCCCCCCCCCCCCCAATGGCGGCCCTGTCTGGCGATGCTGGGTTCTTATTTAATGAAGAGCAGTTTTTCCCTCTCCTTTGCTTAGTATATCTCACACACAACAATTTTAAAAGTCTATTTGTTTTGTTAGATGAGTGTAATGCAACACAACTAACTTCCAGTAAAAGCCTGTCCACTAACTGTCAGATGCCTCCATGTCTTGTCTCCAGCCTGAACCATCCCAGAAGAGTCTACTGAAAACTCATCTTTCATGTCTCCTGTCAGGCTTCTCAGTGATTTGGCATTTAATTACCTACATAGCACATAATAAATTCAGGATAATAATAAAATAAGTAGCTCATGACAAGCATTGCTGATAAGCACGGCCAAATCCCTAATTACAGCACATTCTGTGATGGCTAAGGATCATGTTGCACTGTTCAGAGATATGGAAATTGAGGGGTGTGTAAAAAACACCATGTTCCGGGTGATTGATGTGTGAAAGAGGGAAGGCTGCAGGACATACCTGTATGGAAACACACTGTGAGCCAAAACTCACTATATATATATATATATATATATAGCCAAAAAAAACAGTAATAAACTGTAGCAAGCACCAAAACAAATAGAACTGAAAAATATTGGGTGCCAAGGTTTAGGGGACATGTAGATACAAAGTAGTCATAAGACATACAAAAACCAGCACTCATAGGTATGCAAAAAATAGAAAAGTATTTAATGAGAATAAATGTCCAACTCGAGCAGTGTTGGGGGGGAAATAGATGAACAATCATCAGATGGTACTGATACAGGCAAATGTAGGCCACAATATAATCATATCCAGAGACCAGACGACATAGACAAAAATAGTGACATCCAGAGAAATAGTTACTGGTCCCAGGTCAGTGTCTGTGGGTTAAGCCGACGGCCGTTTCGGGGTCCGGCTGGACTCCTTTCTCAAGGCCACTCACAGAGGCTTCAGGTCTGGCACATCTCACAACACACAAGTCTGAAGAATAAATGATAAGCCATAAGCACACACATATATATAGGACACAAGTGCAACTCACCTGTAGCCGCTGAAGTCTCTAATCAAACCACCGCGTACAACGCAGCGCAGCAAGCACGCCTCTCCATATGGCGCCATGCGCGCGCTCACCACCACGCGCACCGCAATGATGTCACTAGCGGAGGCGCGGCCAGAGCGTCACCTGGTCACCATGGAGACGCATACAGCTACAGTGCGATCACACAGGGCAGCACGGCAAGAGAATGCAGCGGGACAGGCACATAATGTATATATATGAAATCAAACCAAACATTAAGAGTTATTTAAAAAGCATGATCTATAGAAAACAAGAGAGATTTAACTCATCATTAAGACCCTTAGGTGTATATATATTTTGTTTTTTCTTGGTTTTTGTGTTTTTCTAACAACTTTCTACTTGTAGCAAATGACCAGTTGGCTGTTATTCTTGTTATTGTTTTTATTGTCAATGTTGGACTTGAGGTTTGACTGGCACCGTTTTAATGCAGGTACACGTGCTTCTTTGTTTACATCCTGGCTGTTAGTGCTGATTGGCTAGTTCTAGAGCGAATCGGGCATAAATAGCTGGTGATGGGACTTAGAACACACCCCCTGATGAAGTTGGCAACAACGAAAAGCGTAGGGGCGGAGCTTATCCCTCAAGTCTGTGTTTGACATTCCACGTGGAGACATCGAGCAGCTTAACTCACAGCCCGGGACGCCGTACTGTTGGGGATCCATCTATTGGCTCTCAATTGTTTAACCACGAGCTTATGAATCAACTTTGTTTGGTTCCATAGAATCTGGTACGTGTGTACTTTTTATTTTGCCTGTCAATAAATTATGTTTCCTGCACCATGAAGCGCCCTCTTTATTCTTTTCCCCAGATGCAAAATTGAGCCAGGCAAGGCTCGTTCAGAGAGGAGCAGTGACGGCATTTAAGCAGTCTGGTGCCGGACAAATACACCACGAGTTGGGACATTTTTTACTACAATTATCTGACTAAGTATGTACTTTATTTCTGCTTAAAATAAGCACTTTGGAACTTTGAGAACAAATCCTCAATCAGCAGTTTAAGCATCAGTGAGCACGCTTTACTCTTCTTACTCTTACTCTTCTTAGCATACTTTTTTAGAAGATGTGCTTCTCAACTTTGATTATATTTTGAACATGTATATTTGATCATATTTAATCCATCATATATAATTGTGTGAAAACCATTTATTCAAATCTCAAGAAGGATATTTTAACCTCATTATTAGTTTTGATCACATAAACACTTCAATATATTCTTAATATGAAATTTTAAATCATAGAAGCATTTCAATGTATTTGATCTCTTAGTATACTTTTTTAGAGGATATCCTTCTCGACTTTGATTCTATTTTAAACATATATATTTGATCATACTTAGTCCATCATGTACAATTGTGCGAACACCATTTATTTTAATCTCAGGAAGGATATTTTATTTCTCCATTTTAAACCTCATTATTAGTCTTAAATCAAAATTCATTATATTAAATTCATTATATTATTACTTAGAATTTTTTTTTTTTATAATATAGAAGCATTTCAATATATTCGATCTTATTTGTTCAATATTTCAATTTGTTTTCTTATTTATTTAGTGGTATTTATTTGTTATTAGCTATTTTGTGACTCATTAGCTTGCTGTTAGATTTTATTTTAGGTTCACCGCTACCATACAAATTCTTTTCCTTTTTTGTTCTTGTTTTCCATTGTTCTGTTGTTATATACTTAAAATCTCATTCCCCATTATCTCTGAATCTTTGAGGATATAATGGTGTTGTGTAGCAAGTGATGGTACACTGAACCCTTATAAAACAAAAAAGTTTTCTTTTAGGTATTTAGGGACATCTTAAAAACCATGGTTGAGAGATCTCTTTTATATTCAATTAATCACACAATTGGTCATGTTTTGTCAAATCTATATGTTTTTCTAGGTACTAGTGCAATATATATGCATGTATATTGATCTTTATTACTATTTTTGGGTTATTTTGTATTATCTCCAAGTTGATCTTTACCTCCATCAGTGTCTACTATTCAAACAAATCAAAAACCTGTGTCATTAAACTCAATATTTTCATTCAAACAATCAGGGGTTATAGTTTGTAGGGAAAAGATCCAGTAGGCTTCCCTTCTACATAGCCTACTGAATCTATCCCCTCCTCTCTCTGTTGGTTCAATTTTTTCTATACAACATATTTTCAAACAATCCGGATTACCCTGGTGATATTGTGAAAAGTGTTGCGAATGTAGATTTACCTATTATATTATTTCTTATTTCAAATATTTGGTGATTAACTACGGATTTTACATTTAATGTCCCATGTGCTATATTTTTAAAGTCAGGCATATTTTTCTGTCACATCTATAGCAGCCTTTTTGTAGTCAAAACCTCACTGTTTGACTTGAATCCATCTTTTTTGTCGATCCCTAATCAGTTGACTGTAAGGAATATGATTAATCCAAGGCCTGTTGTGTCCACTTCTGTAGTGTAGATAACTATAGGCGTCGGTTGGTTTTGAAAAGTTGGTGGATAATATACTGGTGCCCTCAGCCAGGAGAGTTATATCCAAAAAATTGATGCTTAAGGTGTCGAAAGTGTGGGTGAATGTCAAATTAAAAGTGTTAGAATTTAAACTGTGAACAAACTCACGTGCCGACACCTCGTGACCTCTCCACACTACCAGCAGGTCGTCAATAAATCGTTTATAGAGCACCAGATTCGACCCATGGGGAGTCCCCCAAATGAATTTTTCTTCAAAATATCCCATATATAGGTTTGCAAAACTGGGGGCGAATCTGGTGCCCATCGCAGTACCAAGGACCTGCAGGTAGTATGAAGAGTCAAACAGAAAATAATTGTGCATCAAAATAAACCAAATCCCATCAAGAATAAATGATTTCTCAGAATCTGATACTTCCGGATCTTTATCTAAATAATATTGTATTGCCTCCAAGCTTTTTCTATGGGGTATATTTGAGTATAATGTTTGAACATCCAACGTTAATAATGAATAGTTGGATGTCCATTCAATCATGTCAATAATATTTAAAAGGTGTGTTGTGTCTTTTAAGTGTAATTTAAATTGTACCACATACTTTTGCAATTTAGATTCGATGAATGCAGATAAATTAGAAGAAAGTGATTGAATCCCTGAAATTATAGGCCGTCTGGTGGTGAAGTGATGGATTTGTGTACTTTCGGTAAATGATAAAAAATGGGTGTGACAGGGTGCTCTATAATAAAAAAAACTCAAAACATCTTTGGATATAACTCCCCCTTCTAGCATCTCATCCTGGAATTTATTAGTGAGGTCCCAGTCCATTTTGACATACACTTTAGTGTCCTCTAGCTGTCTCAAGGCTTCACTTTTATAATAATCCCAATCTATTAGGACAACACTGCCCCCCTTATCCGCAGCTCTTATTACCCTGGTTTTGTCATTTATTGATTCTCTAAGGGTTTTGTTTTCCCATTTGGATAAATTGTCTATTCTGTGATGAATTTGTTTGTCATAGGTTATACAGATTTTTTTGAATTCATTAAATGTTGCTCTATAAAAGCTCATAATTGTTGGACTTTTGTGATTAACCGGAAAGAATTCAGATTTCTTTTTGAATCTCTTCAATTGATCATTTGTTCCATTTATATAAAAAAAGGGGATACATTGTACATTTAGCTCATCTTGTCCATTTTCCTGTATAAGTGTTTCCATATCATCTAAACATTGTCTCTCATCTGTATCTAATAAGATTAGTTGACTCTGATAATCCCTGCTCTTCTTTAGGATTTTAGTAACATTTTCTACATAAGCTTCTCACATAAGCTTTAGTTCCATATATAAGTCAAATATATTAGGTTCAGCATTAGGGGAGAAGGTTAAACCTTTTTGGAGTAGTTTAATTTCTATGTTTGTTAGGGGTTTGGAGGAAATATTGATAATACCTCTGGGCTTATTCTGTTGATTTAACCTAACCTTGGTTTTTGTGGGGTGTTTTTTTTCCTCCTCTCCTTCCTCTAAATTTCTCCTTCTCTTCGGAGTGTCTAGTCTCAAAATCTCGTATGAATTTCTCAGGGGGGTTCTTTCCTTTGGTCCTTCCCAAAAAAAACCCAATTAAATCAGTTTGTTTCCTCCCCACCCCCAAATCCTTCTCCAAGTTAAAATCCACAATGCTCATAAGGGTATTTGACTTGGGTTGGCTCCCTTTATTAGGTTCATCTCTAGTGTTGGGCATATTTTGTTCCTTTATGCTGGATGTGTTATATCCTATATTTTTATCAAACGGTGGTGCATTTCGTTTTAATTCCCAACTATTTTTATTCTTATTGCTATTTCCATTGCTTTTTGGTTGGTTAACTTGCTCAAAATACCTTGTATCTCTATTCTTATTACTATTACCATTCTTATTATCTTGTTACTAGAGCCTCCACCATTGGCTCCACTTCTTGAAAGGGATTTGGGTTTGTGTATTTGTCCTGTTTGGTAATCATAAGAGTCCCGTTGGAATTTCCCTATTTTCCTTTTCATAATTACATGTTCAAAGTCACAGACTTTTTTTTATTTATTCTCTTTTCTTTTTCTATTACCTCTGGTTCTTTTTCAACATTTTTTAATTCCATCTTAATTTGCTCGATCTCCCTCACTACTTCCTTGGTTTTTTTTATCCCTATATTCAATCAGTAGCTTTATTAGGGAGATGGAGCACCTATGTAATGTATCATTCCAGGAGTTAACCAAATCCTTATCTTCAGTGAAGGCCAATGGTCTAAACACTCTTAAACAATATTTTTCTCTATATATTTCTATAAGGAGAGGCCATCACACCAATGGCGCGTTTCCTCCACAAGTAAGTCTTCTAATCTATGTAATTTATTTTTAATCTTTTCTGACATATCAGTATTAGGGATAACATCTTTAATAGTATTCCTATCGGTGTTGGTTCTTCCAAATTCCTGCATATATGCATCTCTCCTTTTAAAGCATTCATTAAAGCCACCATTGTCACACATTTCTCTTAAAGATATATTACCCCGTTTAGGTGAGCTGCCCATAACTGTGCACAAAAAGTGTAAAACAAAAAGTTTTTACACCAACAAAAACCTCTCAGATAAGATTGTGGGCGCTAAAAAATATTTCTGAGTGTGTTTAACTTATACAGTCAAACCCCACTATTATAGATGAATTATAGTGCAACAAATTTGTTATTAATAGCTGCCGTCTGGGGAGATTGTGCACATCTCCCTTATCCTAGGAATATCCTCAGGAAGCAAAAGAATAAATGAAACAAAGACAGCGCTTGAGACTATATGGGTTCAATGATATTAATATAAATTTTTTATATATATTGAAAACTGCTAAATATATAAGTTTTATTCCATAAACAATATTAGTAAAATTAGACCCAATCAGGAGCATAAAATGACCACACAATACTTTTTCTACATAAGGCTGTCTGAATATATATGAATCCCTTCTGATTCTTACTATATAAATAGAATTAAGTTCTTATGTGGTAATGTCCAATGTGCCTGTTGGATTTTAAAGCAGCATAAGGCTGCAAGCATTTCTTGACATTACAATGGCTTCAACATTGCTGATTTTACTCATAAATCTGGGAGATACAAGCCAAAAATCCTCAATATTAAAGGTAGAGCATCATTCCCCCTAAAATATTAGTTAATACCCTTATGCACAATATAGTTTATATACAGTTTGTTTTTGAAAAAACAAACAAACAGATAGCCTAAGCTGTACACATTCACATTATATAGTCAACACAATAATTTTGCTAGTGTAGTTCTGATGCAGAGTCAGATATATGCCAGAAAGCATAGTTTAAATACTATTGTAAAGACTAGAACTCAATGCACAGATGCAACTGCCTGTAATTGAAGAAGCATTAGAGGGGAGAAAAGGTCTAGACTGACATAGTCTATTTACAGTAAGTGCCTCTTCCTACAAAGGAACCCAATCCAGAGCAGAACATTAGCGTAATTATCAATTTAAACCAATTATATCCAACCATAGTCAGGACCATAATGCTTTGCGTTGATGGCCCAGATAAATAAAGTTAAGCTTTTTTTTATTTAAATTCATTTAATTATATGAATTTAAGTTAATGGTTATTTTATTTATAACTATAATTTTCATCTAACAGACAATAATTGTACAAAGCATGACCAACATATTTATTATACCAGTGTAATAATTCTTGTGTCATGAAATACTTGGGAAGAGATTGTAATTCTGCCTGACCATATGAGCTTACACAAAACTGTACAGATCCAGAGTCATACATACATCAATGTCTGAATCTCTCTTAAAAGGCCCATTTTTTGCAATAAGTATTTACAATACATTCTTTCTTTTCTTACTTCATCAGTCCCAGTGTGTCAATTTTTTTTATTGGCCTGCATGATAAATCTCTTGTTTTTGAATGGTGCATTTATTTACTTATTTACAAATCACTATCTGTCTTATGGAAATTGTGATTGGGGAAGTGCACTGTTTGGAAAACCGAATGTTGCTTAGGCACGAGAGCCCATTAACGTCCAATTAAGCCTCACCCAACATTGGTCAACATGTAGTTTTTTCTAGCATATAAGCACAGGGTAGGTGGTGATTGGTTGGGACTATTAGGGTGGCATTAGGTCAGCTGACAAAGATTATAAATAGTTTATTTTAACAGAATTTTCCCTCTTTTAAAATTAATTTCCCTTCCTCCTATATGCGATAGGATGTGCAGTGAGGGCCGATACGCCCGATAGCCCCCTTAAGCACGCAAGGTGTGTAAGTGGGCTAAATAGACTGGCATGTGCCCTCCAGATGTTACGTTAGTGTTACAAACGTAATTTAGTTCCGTACAATGGCATTTAAGTTGGAAGGGTCTGTGCTTCCCTTGCCTGCTAAGGTGGGTGGGGGGAGGCATGTACATTGTACAGTGAGGGAGGTTTTCCCCACTTACAAGCAGACAGACCACTGACTAGCAAGTGTGTCTTAAGGCTGCCTTATTCAGCATAAGTCACACTTGTTACAAATGAGAGAGGGGAGTGACAGGGGGAGTTCACTCCCCTCTCTCGTTTGGACGGACAGACTCCCATATGTACGGAAAGCATGCAGGAGTCTGGCAGTTGAAGGTAGAGGTGTCCCTCAAGAACTTTGGCACAAAGACATGTGGGGAGAAATATCTGTTAACAGAGGTGCACCCTACTAGTGAACACTAGGTCACCTGTCCCATGGCAGGGTCCTGTTCTGCCTTTTCCAACAAGATGAGGTGTGCAAGTTGAAGAGGTGGAGGCCGAGGGAACTGGTCAGCGAGGTTAAGTGTGCCTTTAAGATCCCTGAGGTGCCACCCCACCTGCTACGTCAGATGCATTCTCTACCCTAAATTTTGCAGTCAATTCAATTTAGCTATTTCCAATTAATAAGCCAATGTCCCCTTTTAAACTCATTTCAATTGGCCGTGTCTTTATTTCAGCTTGAAAGTTGAGTGATGTGGGTGGAAATAGGTATCAATTGTTGATCATTTGAAATTGTAACTTAATTAAGCAGTAATATTCATTGAAGCTTATTATACTGTATTTTCCAAATGTAACATATGTTTGGATATTGTATAAAATGTAATTGTAAATCAGCAAAACTGATATTTAGTGGAAGAATATAAAGCCAAATATAACTCATATACCACAGTGTCACAGTAAACAAAACTTTTGAATTTATAAAAAAAATTATACCCAAACCTATAGCTGAAAATCATCATTGTGATACAGACTGACTTATTCTAACAGCTTTTTACCCAGCTGAATTTTTCTAGAGTATTATCCTTTCATGCATGGCGTTTGGCTTTTGTGTTTGTTCCTTGCTTCTTCAGCTTAGGAAATTCTTCACTGGTCTTCAGTTTTTAACTTATTTATTTTTTTGTTTGTTTTTCCACTTATGCATAAGAATGATGGCTGTGGATTTTTTTTTAAACAAACAATGTAGGAGGTTTCTGTCTACAGAAAAGTTTTCAGACAGGGATTTGTTACTTGTTGGCAAGATTATCGATTGCAAATAGAAAGTTGAAACAGGAGTTTCAGCAAGAATAGGTAAAGTTGTTATTGTTTTGTGAGTAAAGATACTTTGGCACACAAGGTGATAGCAAGCGGAATAGTAATAAAGGTATGATTCTCTTTTTATGCCTTTGGCAACTGCTCTGCTAAAAGATAGAACTTTAAATATGTCACTTATCCTGAGAAATGGTTCAATAACCAGTGACCCAACTGTTAAAAAAAAACAAAAAACTATTCAGCTGAATGCTAAATCCAGATTTTAATTTTATAGAAGCAATCATGTATCCTTGTGCTTTTCAGAGTAAATGATAAATATCTTTGGGAGGTAATGTGGTAAACCCAGAGGACAGACAAAAGAGTAAAATTTCTTACTGGAAACTCACTTTTTTTTCTTCAAGTTGGTATATACTGAGAGGCAAATTCAAGAAACTGTCCAAGACATTTCTTCCTACTTAACCAATAGAAAAAAAATAACAACTGTGCAGTTACAATCGAATAAATATATATTTTTTCTAAAGACTATTGACTGTATTCTAGATTGAACAATGTGGTCTATATTTTATCTGAATTCATAGTTGACAACTTCTCATTTATTCTCTCCGGGAGATCTTAAAGAGAAGAAAATGATTGCTATATAGGGACATCAGTTCCATCCAAGTGTTTAGTGGCTTGATTTGAAATTCATCTTTTGCACATTTCTCAATGTAACAATTCGTCTATATATTTAAATCACTTCATTTTAGGTATATGATGGAAGTATTTGGCTACCTATGCCCATTTTCTTAGTACAGCACCACAACTTTTTGGGGACATAAACAAAATATGGTGATATTGAAATGCTCCAAAATGTGCGGGCAAAAAAGATTATTGATTATAGATTTTTGATTCCGCAAGTGCATGCCTGTGTTACACACCACCGCAGGCATCGGGTGGTGTGTAACTCCACGGCGCTGCGTCCCGCTCCTTACTCACCTGACAGCGGGTCACAGCGCACGTCCACACGGCTCCCCGTCTCCTGCACAGCCTGGGTCAGCTGCGTCCGTCGGCTCTCAGAGCTGTATGGGCGTCGCCATCTTGCGAGGCTGCGTTGGATGGTCACTATGGCAACGCAGCCGCGGGCCAATCAATCAGCGGGGCGGTCCTGTGCTCCGGTAATCCTGGCCACTCACCTGGTTGACCTCTGGCGCGTATTGTAGCGCTGCTGGTTGGTTCCCTGGGGTTTATAAACCTGGCACTTACCTCAGGTAAGTGCCGGTTATAGCATCTGCTACCCCGTGCTGCTCTTGCTCTCTTACTTCTCTTGTCTTCTTGCTTATCTGGCGTTCTCGAGTGCCCATATTTTGCCTTACCTTGTACCTTGCTGTTAACCTCTTGTGTCCTGGCTTCTTGTCCTACTGCCTAACCTTGTGGATTAACCCTTGCTCTCCCTGAGTGATTGTTTCTGTTGCTGTGATTGTGCTGAGTGAGTTCCCTCGTTAGTCTGTCCATCAGTCCTGTATTGTCTACACTGGTCTGTCCGTTCCGTGTTTGCTGTAGTTTGTCTAGTACAGTCCCTTCTGTAACTGCTGCACCTCTGTACCCGCTATATCTTATCCTGACCCCGCTTGGCCCTATTTCCTTTCCCGGGTATCCTCTAAGGTCTGTATCCAGAAGAAGTCTCATCAGCTCCAGTCTATCCCCACCATCAGGGGCTCTAGCGAAGACTCCAGACGGGCACTGGCTCTACTTACTGGTGAGTTACCTGGTTCATCTTTTGTCTGTCATTTGTGTTTCCTGTTACCTGCTCTGTCCGGAGAAAGATTACCCTGATTAGCGTAACACTCCTCTAAGGATCCAGAAGAAGTCTCATCAGCTCCAGTCTATCCCCACCATCAGGGGCTCTAGCGAAGACTCCAGACGGGCACTGGCTCTACTTACTGGTGAGTTACCTGGTTCATCTTTTGTCTGTCATTTGTGTTTCCTTTCCCTCCTCTAAGGTCTGTATCTAGAAGAAGTCTCATCAGCTCCAGTCTATCCCCACCATCAGGGGCTCTAGCGAAGACTCCAGACGGGCACTGGCTCTACTTACTGGTGAGTTACCTGGTTCATCTTTTGTCTTGTCT
>WWET01002223.1:119347-132036 GCA_011038615.1 Limnodynastes dumerilii
ATTTAAAGTGTACAGTATGGGCGTGCTAAGCTGCGTACGTTCGCGTAGTCTGTACGCCCGTTAGCGGACGTATTGTGTTACGTATGGAAAAGTTAAGGTAGGGTTTGGGTAGCGTATTTTCACAAAATACGTCCGTGCAGGGGGTGTGTTAAGGGTAGCGTAGCGAATTTACGTACGCGAAAATTCGCTACGCGAACAAACGTATTGCAAACGTTGTTCAGGATCTACCCCATTGACTGTTCTTTATAAGTCTGTAGCATCCATGAGTACTGATTTCTTTCTAATTACAAGTTTGTGTATGAAGGTAGTAGTTAATTTGCATATCACATTGTGTGTATATATTGGTTCATATGTAAGTGATTGGGTTTTTAGGGAATGCTAGTGATAAATATCATATGTGATTGCATAAATAGTCATTGTTATTTCTCATATATCCTTGATTGAAAATATTGGTTATAACACTGTGTTTGAATAAAAGGGTCATCTTAATACATTTTGATAAAACCTTGATTGTCATGTTATTTGTAATATTGTGATTGGATAAAATAGTTAGTGTAATTCTCTATACATCCTTGTTTAATGTATGGGAAAAATGAATGCTATAGTAACATAATTTGAATGTTCTGCCAATGAATTAGAACAGCAAAGATATTAGTAAAGTAACAAACTGTTTTATTGTGTAAACCCAAGACAAGTTTCTCTCACAGTGTGAATGAGTCATCGCTAGACCTGGAGACTTCCGTCTCTCTCTCTGTATGCAGCGACGACTCATAAGCTTCACTGACAGCCTATCAGTGTCTGAGCCGAAACCCTCAGAAGAAAAAAAAACACAAACAGCAGACAGTCCCATGCGGTATCCATACGCATGGGACAAATAGTAAAGTGTTAACGCGATCACTGACTGTTCTTAAGAGGAGGATGTCAATCACTGACATCCATCCTTTTTCACTGCCCTTTGTGGGGGCCCTTTGTGGCTGGGGGCCCTGGTAGACCGTCCCAATTGCCCCGTGGTTAATCCGGCCCTGCACGTGAGCCTATTGTTACCTATGCTATTTATCTAATTTCTATGTTAAAGTAAATAATGTGGAATAAATACAATAAGAAGCATATGAATATCCATTGCAGGGAGCAATAATACCTTGTTTTCACAGAAGAAAAACATACAGTACTTCATCTTATTATCATGGTCATGGCTTTGGGTATATACATTCCGTATTAGCCTAAACTGCCTTTTGATTATCCAGGACTAAAAGACTTCAGTGATAAACTCCTTATTAATTATTCCATTTTTTTTTTTTCTATTAAAGTTATAATTAAAATTAAGAATCTTACTGTATTCTAAGTTAATGGATGGAGGAATATAATTACATATTTTCCGTAGGTTTCTCAATGTAAAAACTAGAAAAAGAAACCACTTGTTTAGCAGGTGGAGAATGGCAGCTACTTCAAACTAAGAACATTAATAAGTGAAATTTTGCATAATTGGTCTCTTGTGACAAAGCATTAGTGCACCAAGAGTTCATGTTATTCAGTATATTACAACATTTTTATATTTTAGCTATAGTATTAGTATTTGTTCATGTACAGTACCAAGCACTAAAAAATCAGAACATTGTGCTCATGAGGCCTTCACAGAACATCTTGCTAATTACTAATAAGATATCATTACTAAACCTAAACTGCCTCTGGATTTAAGTGTTATGAAGATTTTGCCTTTGCTTAAAATAATGATTTCTTTTTATTACAAATATTTGAGATTTAAATGTTTATTACCTTTTCCAGTAATTAATTTAGCTACATTTATCCTCTTAAAGGAATAAATTACTTTGTGTTTCCTGCAGACAATACGGTAAACTGGAAGCTAAGAATATTTTAAGACTGCATTTGGCAAAAGCCCTGATGTACAACATTAGTTTAACTGCAGTATTTAATGTTCAATCTTTGCAAAAAATGTCCTTAATTCTTAGGAGAAACATAAAAACAGTGTTATTAATCTGAGTCTTTGTATTGTTTGGTTGACAGTTTATGGAATGATTCATTATATTGTAATAAGGAGATATTATAATCTACCAACAATTCTGCTTAAGCAGGAAAAGTTCAAGCTTTTGTGGACTTGCCCAGCAGAAAGTACAATTGTCTGAACTTCTGAAATGGTGTAAGGTATGTACTGTTTGCTGCCAACCTCTGACTGTAAGGTAGCAGTAATGGAAATGGTTCTAGGGAAAAGGAGCAATGTTGGTTATGAGCATGATCATGACCCAAATCAGAAGATTTATATGTTGGGAGCTTTGCCTTATTTTAAACATGGAATGGTGTTGTTATGAAAAAAAATGTTCAACAGGGTGCAAAGTCTAACTGTCAGCAAGGTGCTCACTAGAGCCCCTGACAGTGTGGACATATTGGGCTATAGGCACCTGGCAGGATGCAGCCCCAGATGGCAGCCTCCACAAATAAAGCATTCACAGGGACTAGGAAGGGATGGCTTGTTATGCAACAAGCATATTCAGTAATATGCCTAGCTACTACTATTAATAAATAGGAAGAAGATCGCCTCGCGGGGAGGTCTAGCTGTCAGTCACTCCTTGATGATGTCTTTAACAACCGGGTGATGTCTACTTCTCCATGAAAGGTGTTGCATGCTTGCTTCCAATGAACAAACAGGGAGAGCGTGTCCAAGACTTCCCTGGGAGGAGAAACAACCAGCTCACTCTCCAGTGCAACACGACTCACATACGATCTGGCCTATAGAATGGGGACAGAGCATAGAACCAACAGTCCTTACTGGATTTGCTGCTGAACTTAACCCACCACCGGTGGAGGCCCATGTCAGTCTAAAACACATGATTAATACTCACCGAGTATATTGAAAATCTCCTACTGCAGTTCAGCTGGATATCTGTACCTGGAAAGAAGCAAAACAACTCACCCGCTTTTGCAGATTGATCTCTTGTCACGCCTTGCGCAACCTGCCGCAGCACCTACTACTTAACAATACTAAAGGAACTGGTTACCTTTAACACACAAAATATAGTGTTGAATTACCATATGAGGAGCAAAGGAGCAAGAAAAGGAACAACAGTGCAATAAACAGTAATATAACTTCAACACAATTAGTGTAATTTTAGAGGTGCTGCAGGCAATCTACACTGACTTGGATATTGAATGGTTAATTTTCCAGATGTTGCAGTGTTAATTTCCCCAGTGCTGCAGGGTCAATGCAGGGTCCTGCTGGGTACTGCAAATTCAGGAACTGGTGATGGCAGGGCTAACTCATCTCTGCAGTGTTAAATTCACACAGTCAAAGAGTCTGGCTCTTGTCAAGTAAAACGAAGTGTGCAGAGTTCCAGAGATCTCCCTCAAAGATCTGAATTTAGCAACCACTCACTCTCCATTGAATTCTCTCTTATGTACCAAAAAACTGCAACTCCTTTACTTTTGTTTATACCCAGTGCCCAGTAAATTAGTAACACTTGTCTCCATATAGGACCGTAAAAGATTCCCAGCTCTTTCTTTAGTGAATTCTTCATACCAAAGTGTCCCCTGAGTAACAGGCCCTCATAGCCATTACCGAAGAACCAAATGCTAAGGTACTGTGCAGCTGGGCCATAACTAGGGGTGTGCGATAGGGGAGGCCGCACAGGGTGCAAATCTTAAGGGGGCACCAGTAAGTTAATATTTATGGTTAAATTGGTTGGAATTCAGGGTCAGGGGGCACCATTTTTCATTTTTGCCCCTGGAGCTAAAAATTCTAGTTACGGCTCTGCTGTGCAGTATGTGCAAATAAATTAGACAGTCTTTAGCATTATGCAGAGCCTTAAAATCAACCTTAGGAGTAACCACCTGCAAGGGGCAAGGGTCACCAGTGCTATTACATCCTGGTGGTCCAGCAGTATTCTCTCTCTCCTGCTTCCAGAGTGCAGAGTTGCCTTCTTAGCTTGCCATGCTGTCTCTCTGCTTCTCAAGCTGCCATCCTCTCTGCTGATCACATGGTCTCTGCTCATCTTCTGCCGCTTCACATGATGTCACCAGTGGTGTTGCTTGTGAGCCACTCAGGTGTAAACAGACACAGAACTTGAGCGGCAGCTAGTGCCAAGTGGTAATGGACACAGGGCAGGTAATAGTACTGAAAGTACAGGTTGTTCCTGATGGTAAAGACACACAAAGTGCCTATAGAACCAGATAATAATGGACAAACTGAAGGTAAGAGCACAGGAAGTACTGGCTGTACCATATGGTGTACACACAGTGTCAGGTGATTGTAAACACAGCACATCGTGTTGCGGTACTCTCAAATTGTATCCCAACCCAAGTCACTATTAACTGTAGAGATATAACAGTACAGTAGTGTTTTTTGGGTACACAAGCTAAGGAACCGGGAGTACAGTTCTTTAAAGTGAAGACAGTCACTTGTGAAGACTCTCGGCACACACAGTGTGAATTGCAGTTAATGTGAGGACACAGTTGGATTTTGGACAGAAGCGTTAAGCGCCTGGTAGGGGTAAACCACTAGGTGGTCTACCACTAATACCAGTGTTTTAACAAATATCTTTTGCTAGCAGACACTCAACATTACTTGGTATTGATGTGGTTTATTGATATAGTGTGCACATATTTTAAATAAACTCTTTGTAAATGTTTATGAGTTGTGGAATACTATTTTAATACACTATTATCTTAAGCACAGCTGATTTTTTATAATTTGTCATTTTTTGGTTATAAGCATAACACAGGTAATAGTACAGAGAATATGGATATTTCTAGATGCTATAGACACAGCACAGATAATAGCAAGATAGTGATAGTGCAAAAGGAAAAGGTATGGAAAGGTCAGGCAAAGAATAGGAACGTGCAGGAACAGAAAAGGTTAGAGATATTCGCACAGAAACAAGAGAACAGGTATCACAGCATGACCTAGACAATAGAACCAGCAGGGAGAGTGTGGCCTGTTGGCTCTTCATATGATGTCTAACCAATGAGACACAGGAAATGGAACCGACTTCCTGACAGTAATTAAAAAGCATCTCGGCTGCTAGGCAATAGCATATCTTCACAAAAGTGTATAGAGCATAAGCAATTGGGAATAAATGACCATGGCTGCAAAGCAGCAGCTGGGACATCTGACAGAGATGTAAAAATTACATAAATGAACAGAAGTCATTGTATGTACTAGACCTGAAACCTGATGTTTGCAACAAAATATTTTTTTCACTATATTCCTGTATGTAGCAAGGGTGCCATTTGCTCTGCAGCCTTTGCTAGAAACTGTTATGGCTATAGGGAGTGCAGCAGAACTCAGCCCTTACAGTGTCACTGGGCTGGAAGGAGTTTCCAGAGAGAAAAATAAAAGTAAGAGCTGAGTCTGTGAGAGAGACAATGAGAAGAAAAGATATATATATAGGGGACTTCCGGTGCGTGACTGATCTAAGATAGCCGCATTTTACTGAGCTCTCCCTGGCAGACCCACAATTGTCATTCCTCCAGCAGCTCTGAGGACTTATCCTAGCCACAAATCTCGCTATTCAACGAGGGAGATAAGGACAGGCAAGTGGAACTAGATTCTTCCCAGCTCCCTGACCAAATACACCGGAATACAAGCCCGACATCTGCGGGCGTCAGGCAGGGTCGCCATTTCCACGTGGTGCTTCTGGGCCCCAACTTCTTAAAAATCACCTATATCCATCCCAATGTTCCACCGAAAGAGCTGTTTATCAAGCCCTCCAGAAGCGACTACTGTTGAACGATGTCCCTATCTGTGGGGATGGAAATCAGTGGGGAGAAGGAGGACACATTTTTGGGACATCGTCATTTATCCTCTCTCCTGCCTCGTGACGCTCCTGGACCTTGCTGTGCCTCGGTGCATCTGTCCCCGTCTGTCCTCCTTGCCCGCAGGAAGGTTTCCATTATTAAATTGCACAGAACCGAAATTTCGGTTCTTTGGATCCGGGCTCCCAGATCTTGTTCACATTATGCATCTGTCGCTGCCACGGTATTGGTAGTGGACATAATAAAACCTGCAGATCAAGTGCAGTGGAAGCACCAACGTGGATCCTGATACCCTGGTTCTTTGGATCCGGGCACCCGGATATTGTTCACATTACGCATCTGTCGCTGCCGCGATATTGGTAGTGGACATAATATAACCCGCAGATCAAGTGCAGTGGACGCACCAACGTGGATCCAGATTCCCTGGTCACACCGAAGCCTGTGTTGGAGGCCAGAGATGACAGTTACTATAAACCTGCACTCTTCGTATTGAGAGCTAAGTGAACCTTTTCCTTCACAGCCTACAGAGCAGTAATCGCCAACTATCGCTGCAGATCATCAGCCCCTTGCACCACAATCAGGGTTGTAGCATCTGCACACCTTGGATAGTTCGGGGCTCATTCTCCTGGTGCTTGTATATCACTTTGGAGAGCTGTTCCATGATCTGTGACGGCTACATACCTTGAGGATATCTCCTTTATCAATTTAGAAAGATCTTATTCAGTCTACCGTGGTTCTCTCCCCATTTCCCACTTTGGATTGCAACAACCTTTCAAACAAGAATTTTTTGACACTGAACTTTACCTGTGGAAACCTATAATATGATTACTCTTTACCTTTGCCATCCTGCGTAAGTGACCGGGTATCGAGGAAACAATGCAAGTAACTGTGTTTTTTTTGTTTTTTTTTGGTTCTTTCCTTAACTTTCCTGATACCTGGACATTATTAGGGGTGTCCCTTATTTATCTATTGGTTACTGTATGCAATTTTTGACATTTGGTCTTTTGGGTTTTAGGGGTTGGTCAGATCTGCCATACCCTCGCACAATAGTGTAACAGACACACCTACACCAGGTTACAATAGACAGAGGATGATTTAAAGCCAGCAGGAACAGCTATCGGAGAGTCCTGCTATCCATGTGTTCATACTCTGGCATCGTGAGAGTTCCCCCTCGGTGGATTCAGTGCAGGGAGGGATACATACGTACCTGGAAAGGTGAAGCGAGCCCGTGAGGACTCTAGGGGATATATCAGGGTCAGCTGTCTGCTTAAGATATGGCATGCTTTCCACATATAGCACACTGGGAACTACTTACGGCTGTGTTCTTCTCTGGCTATATATATGTAATGTTAGAGATTATTAGTGGGTATAATATGTCCCTTGGAATTATGTTTGAACACTGTGATATATTTATTCGCAACAATTTTAATGTATACCAATAAAGTAACTTTTTATTGATTGACACAACATTATGGAAACAGTGTCTAAGTGATTGTGGACGTTAATTAGTGCACCTGAGGTATTTCTTGGAGAGTTTTCTAATAACTCTCAATTTTGTGTAATTAAGTATAAGTATAAGGTTTAATACCGGTAGCACCCCTTATTTAAGGGTTAATGCATCTTAATAGTTATTGTTGTACCTGTGCGGTTAAATTTTTTGGTTTTACAATAGACAGGGGACAGAAGGAAAAAAAAAAGGTTTTAAGAAAAAAAATTTAGTCTTACATAAAAATAATAAAAAAAGGGGTTAAAAATAAATAAATAAATAAAAAGAAAGGGGGAGGAGGAAAAATCATAGCTCACGGTACTACATTCTACCATTTTGTAGTTATGTGTACTGTACATGTGATGTATTTCTTCCTTCTCTCTATTTGGACTCTTTATCACACCTGAGCAGGCACTGAGCTTTAATGTAAAAAAAAAAAGGGGGGATGCTAAGTAGGTTGACTGTGACCCATAATCCTTTCTGGGTAGAGTGTGGAGTATGAAGAGATTCCTTGATAAACAATCATCAGATACTATGGGCAAAACCAGAACAACCCAGCCTTTCACAAGGCCTTCCAAATCTGTCGCCCAATCACCGCCATCACCATCCCTATCTGGCATTGGTTCTGATAGCCCACCTCCTCCTAACCTTACTCTTTTAGCTGCCCCATCTGCTGCGGATGCAGCACAGGAAATGTCTCGTATTATTATGCCTCTTATTGATCAGAGCCTTGCGGCTATTCAAACGAACATAGCCTCCCTTGTGGCCTGTATTGATTCTACAGATAAGCGAGTGTCAGGTTTGGAGCAAAGAGTCAGTGATGTGGAGGATGATGCTACCTCCACACAAAATCTTCTTCTCTCACAAAAACGCACTATTGGGAATCTTTTGGCCAAAGTAGATGATTTGGAAAACCGCCATAGGCGGAATTATCTTAGATTAATAGGCATACATGAATCTCTCAAAGGTCAGGACTTTCTTGACTTGTTGCAACATGATATCCCTGCTTTCTTACGCATTCAACCTGAGTTGGGTAAAATTGTTGTAGAAAGAGCGCATAGACTTGGACCCGAGAGAAGTTTTTGAATTTTAAGGACAAGGGACCAGATTCAGAGCTCCGGCCGCAAAGCAATTGAGGCCGGAGTTCTGCGAAAAGTGCTACTGCGCATGTGCAGTAATTTTGGAACGTAATCAACGTTACTTCTTGCAACATAGATTGCGTACACGCGGTCTTTAAAAACACGTGTACACAATCTACGTTGCAAGTAACGTAGATTACGTTCCAAAATTACTGCGCATGCGCAGTAGCACTTTTCGTAGAACTCCGGCCTTAATTGCATTGCGGCCGGAGCTCTGAATCCGGCCCAAGGAAGCTATCTTGCAGTCATATAGAAAACTGACCTCTCTCATTGTCCGTAGTGATAAGATACTTATATTTCAAGATTTCTCAACAGTGTCACAACAGCGTAGGGAATTCTCACCCATTTGTAAACTCCTTTTTGAGAAACACATTTGATTTGCATTGTTATTCCCTGCCAAACTTCGCATCACACATGAGGGTCAAGTACACTTTTTTGAAGATGTTGAGAAGGCAAAAGATTTGTGCAGTTCCTCATGCTGTCCCAAACTTCACATACCGTGTCACAGTCACCCCATACTTAGGGTTTACGATTTTGTTAATTCTGTTGAGGATGGATATTCAGTACTGGTTATTGAATTATTTCTTGATTCACATTTGGTTCAATGTTTTACTACTATCTACTGTCTGTTTCATTACAGACAGAGAATTTATTTATCTGGAGGAAAATAGAAAATTGGAGTTTAATTGGAGCAATTTATTCTATGTTACATTACACATTTTAGAATTTGTTTGGTTTACACAACATGTGATACTTTAAATGAATACAATAGACACGACTGGTCAAGCCTTTATCAAGGGTTGTTATTTGTCTTGCTATGTCTCTTATGGGGTCTAATCTCTGGAAACTTTTGTTCATACTTATCATTTCTCGAACCACATATGGCGCCATCTTTAACTGATAGGGCCCCACAAACGGGAATATAGGAAAAGAGAGCTATGAAAATAATATTGAGGAATGTGGGTGGTTTGAATACCCCTATAAAGAGAAGTAGAGTTCTGACACGTCTTAAGGTGTTGAGACCAGACATAATCCTCCTTCAGGAAATGCATTGGCGCTCTTCAGATCGTACAGCCTTAAAGGGCCCCTGGATAGCAGAATATGTGAATGCAATTTGTCTATCAAAAAAAGGAGGTGTGTCAGTTTTGTTTAATTAAACTTTGCAATACTCCATTACAGATCGTTTAATAGATTCTAATGGCAGATATTTGTTATTAGATATCACGCGGGGTGCTGATAAATTCACGATTTTAAATATCTATGCACCTAATTCATTGAATCGTGATTTTTACATATCTATATCCAATATGTTATTACAGAGAAACATGCACAATCTGATTATTGGGGGAGATTTCAATACAGTGAATCATCCCAGTTTAGATCGTTCGGGCCCTCGGCAGATGACAAACCCATCTGATTTATCAGGCATCCCTATCCCATTATCTAGACACATGTTGGTAGATCTGTGGAGGCTTCATAACCCTACAGATAAGTCCTATACCTTCCGCTCATGGGGCCTGATCCAGACCTACGGCCGCAATCGCCCGTGAGTGTAGCGAAAGTTCTCCCGGGGCGTAAAAACTTTCACGCCCATAACACTCCCATCGATTGTACCTGCTTACGCCGGCTGAACCCTACCCTAAGATTTTCCAGCGTATGTGCGAATTTTCGTACCGATACGCTGGTCGTACTGGGCTTAGCACGCTCATACTGTACAATTTAAATGGCTATCCCCGCCTTTGTGTAGTAACTCGAGCGTCCAGACTATCGTCGTAAAAAACGCACGCCCCTTGAGCGAAAAATACGCTGAAAATTCGCTTGCTGCACGCTCATGTCCTTCGGTCGACCGGAAGTTGTCATACTGCACATGCGTAGTGCGGTTTTTTTCACGAATTTTCGCTTACGATCAGCGTACTATCGCTTGCGGCCGTAGGTCTGGATCAGGCCCATGGATACATCACACATTCTCCAGGATCGATTACATACTGGTTTCTCACCAATTATGTCCAAAAATCACCAATGCATTTATAGGAGACATAATGGTGTCTGACCATGCGCCTATTGCCTTTTGCCATGGCGATTCCCTTCATATCTATACCAATCCGAGGAATTTCGTAAATACCTAATCTGCCATATGTTCAACTAAGTAGATGATAACATTGAGCATTGGTCTGAACCTATTCTCTTTTGGGACACGGCAAAGGCTGTTATGCATGGCCGTGTTATATCTTATTTGGCAAAAAAAAAGAAAGATCACTATACAAAATACTCAGATATGCTAAGAGCCATGCAGTTATCGTTACAAAATTACATTGATGACCCATCTGAAACGACTCTGTCCGAGTACTCTTTAGCTAAACAAATGATGGAAAGTTTTTTAATAGCACAAGTGCAACTGCGTGTTGAATATACTAAAAATAGACTTAACAGATGGGTTAACAAGGCTGGAAAGGTTCTGGAAAACCTCACAAAACCTTTTCGTAAAAAGCAGCACATTTACTTATTAATGAGGGCCCCCCTTCAGGGAGACTGACCTCTACAACTGATATTATTAAAGGTTTCTTTAAGTATTACGAGAATCTCTATATGGCACTCCCTGATGACCCATCCCTACAGTATCGCTTATTGGATGGAGCCAGGCTGCCTAAATTGTCCCCAGAGCAGAGATAATTTCTAAATTCCCCTATTTCAGAGGAAGAAGTGAAATTAGTTATTGTGGGTCTCCATAACAATAAATCCCCTGGCCCTGATGGCTTGACGGCCAAGTTCTATGAAATATTACAACCTAATATCACTAATTTCCTGACTTCCCTATTAGGTAAATTGCATACAGGTGGCACATCATACCCCTCATTCAATGAGACTCATACTATTTTCCTCCCAAAACCAGATAAGGGCATAAACCTAATTTCTTCTTACCGTCCAATCACTTTGCTGAACCAGGATTTAAAAATTTTGTCTAAGATCCTTGTGATTCGTCTACAGCAATTACTCCCAAACATATTAACTTCACATCAACTGGGTTTTACTAATGGTCGCCACTCTGTTAAGGGAGTGCATATGGCCATAGCGGCTGTAGTGGCTGCCTCCCAACGTCATAATACAAAACAATCTGAGGTATTACTGAGTTAAGATGCTGAGAAGGCCTTTGATAAACTTTCATAGCTTCATTTGCACAGAATACTGGAAGCACGGGCATTCAGTAGGGAATTTGCACAATTTATTAAATTTATGTATGACAACCCTTCTACTAAACTACTTATTAATGATGATTGTAGTGACCCACTAGTTATGAACAGAGGAACAAGGCAGGGATGTCCGTTATCGCCCTTATTATTTAATTTAGCCTTAGATCCTCTTTTAATAATCCAACAATCTATGGAAGAGTTTCAGGCAAGGAGCCCATAAAATCAAAATCACAGCTTTTGCGGATGATTTGCTGCTGTATGTTTTAAACCCAAAACACTCAATTCCACATATTTTAGGTAAAATAGAACAATATGGAAAGATATCTGGGTTCACAGTAAATTGGAATAAATCCATAGCAATGCATTTAAGTACACCATCCAGGCCTAAATGGCATGGATCAAACCAACTTACATGGGTGGTGTCCGCTATTAAATATCTGGGGGTGATGATGCCCAATGATATATCTAGGTTATATGCTTTTAATATGCATAAAATTATAAAGGAGGTGATGGAGGAACTTAAGGGCTGGGAATCACTCCCACTATCTTACCTAGGTCGGGCCTCTCTAATCAAAATGGTTAGCTTTCCTAAACTGTTGTATACATTGCAGATATTGCACATTATCCTTTCTAAAGCAGATGATTCAGTACTGAATTCGGCCTTTTGTAAATTCATATGGCAAAACAAACCTCCCAGAAACAGCTTGATAAAGTTACAGCAAACAGTTAAACATGGAGGCATTAATTTCCCAAACATCCACCTTTATAGCTATGCTGCCACCCTTCGCCCCCTGAGAGATTGTCTACATAAGACTAATATTTACACCAATTCATTTATTGATCAAGCCTTCCTGGCAGATAGGGATTTAGTGGTGCTCCTTCACTCTAATAAGGTAACTATCCCTAGTGAGATTCTGGATAACCCTCTATTAATGTCCACATGGGCAACTTGGAGAGCTATACGGAAAATATATCAATTACTTTATGACAGTTCCTTGTTTCTTCCCTTTCTCCACAATCCAGCCTTTTTAGGGAGGTTCAGCCACATACCCTTTAAAGGATGGAGAGAGAAGGGCATCAAAACGGTAAAATCATTGGTTGATTCTCATAGGG
>WWET01002223.1:141871-158384 GCA_011038615.1 Limnodynastes dumerilii
AGCAGGAGAGTGTAATGTGTAACTCTCCTACTCTCCTACTCATATATATATCCCTTTCCACACATTGCACTCTCCTGCTCATATATATATCCCTCTCCACACATTATCACCCCTGCCCTTCTTTTATATCCCTCTCTACATTACATAGCACACATTTCCCCCCTTCTGGCATCTTCCTCTCCACACAATGCACACTCCAGTTCCACCTTTTACCTTACCTGATCCAGCCTCCAGCACTTCCTTCTTTCTTTCAGCTCTGTGGATCCTCTTCCTGTAGTGCCAGTCGGAAGCTCCGTCCCCTCGGCTCGTGTTCCTGGACGCTGTAATGTTGTTTAGTGTGACAGGCTGCAGGCTTAAACTGATCTTAACTGAAACAGTGAGTAAAAATCAGCTTAAGTCTGGCACTATTATACTAAACAACATTACAGCATTGCAGCAAGAGGACTGCCTGCCGCGTACCACCTAACAGAGGTACGCGTACCACCAGTGGTACGCGTACCATGGGTTGAGAACCCCTGCCATAGATGATAGGTCATTTGCCACTTTAAAATAAGATATTTTGAATTCATAAACTGCAATAGTAATATTTGTTCATAATTTCTCTGAAAGCAGGTCAAACTTAAAACCGCTATTTTTTTTTTAAAACATTTTAAGATAATCTGGAAATTTTACAATTACAATTGGAATTTCTGTTAAAATTCCTTAATTTGAAACTACAAAAAAAATAAACATATTTTAAAATAAGTATGTTATGTGAAGACATAGCAAACCAAATTTGTCAAATTTAACAGATTGGAAACTCATTTAAAGTATTGTAATAAATAGGTTATTTCGGTATCACATAAAACAACAATCAAAATCTTATATTTCTACTGTCAATTGTCAAATATTTCAGCTGTGCAAGTATTCTTATTTCTTGACACGATAACAGTATTTATTCAGTCCACAGGATTCATGTCAAAACACAGTTGTCATCCTGTCAAAAATAAATGTTCACTATTTTTTATCAATCAATCTTTTTTAAGTAGTTATTTTATTGTTATAATAATAATTATTATAATTATTATTTAGTATACATAGATAATAATAATAATAATTTATTTAAAATCACTTTTGGGCTATATATAACCACAAAATGTAAGCAGTGTAGAAAATTCCCAAATAACTACTCATTGGCCTAATTTTAAAGTGTATTTTAGAGTTATTCTTGAAAAGGTAATCTTTCAGTTCTGTTTGCACATTACATTTTCCCCTGCAGTGCTAACAATGGTTTTGCTGAGTTGCAAATATACACTTGTTTTTTTCAGTTACTCTCAAATGCTGGATCAGCCCTATAAAAGCCAACTTCAATTGGCTTTAAAAGGGGACATGGGTTTATTATTAAAATTACTAAAATGGTGGAATTGTGAATGGCTATAAAATTTTGGGTTGAGCAAGGTGGCCATAATAGGTGGTGTCACCCCAGGAACTTAAAGCGACAACATTATGTCATCGTTAAAGGTGCCCCCACCTCCCCCCAACACCCCTGGCTACACCTCTTCATGTGCACACCCCATCTGAGGAGGAGGCAGAACCAGGTCCCGTCACGGCACAGGTAACCCGGGAATTTCTCAAAGTGTGGCACCCCTGCAGTGTGGGGTTGAGTATTGGGGATATTGTTGGTGGAATGCTGTGTATATGGGTATATGGGCATCCAGTCCTAGTTTGTGGATGGTCATGTTAAGTGCAGGAAGCGCAAGGGCTAAAAGCAGCGAGAGGGAGAACTGGCTTGGTCTGTTGTGATTGGGTGAGGGGAATGGTTTTGGCTGTTACTGGGCAGCAAACAGCTGTTATGCATGAGGGGAGCCCAGAAGTTTCAACAAGTGAGCTCGAAGAGTAAAATAAAATTATAAAAAGGGGTGAAAAGTGCGGGAAAGTCAGTCAGCGGAGTTGTGAGGTGACAGTGTTTGGTGAAAACAGCTGCGTTGTGAGGTGAAGAGGAGAGATTGTGAGGGAAAAATTGAGATTAATTAGAATGCAGTGACAGGTCCAGTGGGCGGGCCACTCATGGTGGACGCTTTTTTAGCGAGCTCCTCACTAAGCCCTAATCTTAATCCACTATACGTCGGCTACCTGGCTAAAAAGTGGACACAATCGGCGGCTAAACACCGAGGATAGGGTCAGGCAAGAGATGACTGACTCCTGGCTCCCTGACAGTAACGACACTGGAAGCCCTAGCCCTTGAAGCCAAAGGGTGCGAAAGACGTTTGGCCCCAAACCAGCTCCTGGAAAACAGAGAGTCAGCCGCTATCGCAGACCCCAAGGCTGGTATCATTGCGGGCAATCGGTATGCAGCACTACTCACTATCGGGGCTGCTGTGACACAACGGAGCGAAAGAACCCAGACCTGCTGTGCCTGCTGTGGACCTTCGGGACCGGCTGCCGCGAGAGGTGGGCGCTGTAGTTGTAGTTGCCGCGTGTGTTAACTGGGCCAGTGCCCTCTTATCCGGGAGCAGAGTGAGTGGTGGAGAGACCATCCCGCATTGACGGCAAGTGGAGTGACCTGACGACAGCATTACTGTGGTGGCTCGGCGAGGAATCCACAAACTGGACCGTCATGACTGCATTTGAGAACCAGATAAAGCAGCCATTTCCCTGACTCCTTCCTCCCTCAGAAACAGCGCGAAGAGCGGCCATCTTGGGGCCTTAAGGCGCAAACGGCGACCATCTTGGGAATCCAGCAGCCGCATTTGTGGAGGAAATTCCGGAGGGCCAGCGGGGAGAGCAGCTTCCATATATTCACCACGGTTAGATCGCCGCTGTCTCTTACAGAAGCAGTTTCATACTCCCACTGCACCAGGCAAGTCTAAAGTTACAGCTGCATTTTCCCACACAACGGCAAGCCTCATGCTTGGATAGAATAGTCACCTGTTCCCAAGTGCTTCCCTAAGCTTTACAACCAAGAGCCCAAGTGAAAGATCATCTATCTGCAGACCAGATCCTGACAACGTCTCCCGAGGGACTAACATCTCTTCCTTGACAGGGGTGCATACCCCCCCCCCTTCAGAACTTCACTGGGCCATACATCATGGAGCTTTGCAGGCACAATTTTTTCTTTTCCCTTTTTTGCCTTGTATGTCAAAATTTTTACTACAGTTTTTTAATTACTGGTAGATAACACTGTGTAAATAGTCAGTGAATGCCCTAGTGGCACTTAGTGACTTCTTTACTGCAATTTAGTGCTAAGTATGTAAACAGTGTGCTATTTACAATAAGGTGACCTGCTAGATCGGCATTTTTAGAGCCGTATGTCTTAAATTGTTCTAGAAACATTGCATATTTGGTCTGCACGTTTAATCTGCTGATTCATATCCCTAGTGTACTAGGTGCTTACTGCGGAAATATCTTTTGTGTATGTTCAACCCATTTATAGTGTATTTTACTACTCTATGTAAACGGTATGAAAAGGTATTTGGGTAACCCAGACGAAGCCAGAATGGGAAAAACTCGTAATACTCAAACCACCACTAGCTCAGCTAAAGTAAATCCCCCCTCTCCACAGTCACATAGCAACTCCTCCAACTCTCAGAACCTTCAATCAGATGTTAACACTCCCCCCTCAGCGGTCGGAGACAGCAAGGGAATTGTCCATTCATTTATTTCCTCTTATGGAGCAAAAACTACTGCCAGCTTTAGACACTAGATTTGAAGCCTTGCAATCTAGTATAACTTCTGCAATCTAACTCTAAAAGAATTGTGACTCTTGAGCAAAGAGTTAGTGACATAGATGACACCCAGATTACTTTGCAAAACGCAGCCCTAACACAAAACAAACGGTTTAAAGAGTTGGAGGACAAAATAGATGACTTGGAGAATAGGAGCAGGAGGAATAATCTCAGTTTCTAGGTATCACAGAATCCGTGAAAAATTCTGAGTTGCCCACCTTTTTGTAAAGCAATTTGGTTGCTGCTCTCGGTCTGGCATCCAGTATGCAAGCATTGGTCATTGAGAGAGCCCACAGGTTGGGTCCAGAATGGAGAGATGGGGGTGACAGGCCCAGAGAAGTAATAGCAAAATTTTTGAATTATAGGGATAAGGAAACAATTCTTTGAACCTACCGTAGTATCAAAGATTTTAGAATTGATAACTGCAAAATACTAATATTCCAGGATTTTTCCCTGAATGTTTCTCAAATAAGACGCGCCTTTGCCCCAATCTGCTCAGCTCTCTATGAGTATAATTTCAAATTTACTCTGGCCTTTCCGGCCCGTTTGAGGGTAACACATAATGGGCAGGTACACATTTTTGATGATGTTGGTAGTACCAGAGAATTTGTAGCCCACTACCAACTTGATAAAGTTGGCCCTTCCACCTCCAGCAATCATAGCTCACCTAGGTCACCACGTTAAAATACGGATTGCTTTTGTACTCTAGTAAAATGTTTATAAGTTGCCCTTATGGCTCTGTAAACAATGTTCAATTTTTTGTTTATTTCTGTGCAGCATCCTATAACAGGGATGCTCTGTTAAGCCTGGAGGAAAATATTAGTAAAAGTTGGATTTGGAATTTTGTTATTTACTTAAAATGATTAATACACATGTTTGCTGCACTTACGAAGATTCACGTGCGGGTATTGGGGGGTCTTTCTTCTCAACGATCCGACAATTCAAACTTTTGCCATACGCAAAAACTGCTCATAGCGGCAATTACACCCATACACCTTCTCCCTTATGGTTAATCCCGCAAGGATAGAAGCACCACCATCGGTGCAACCTGCGCATTGTAACTCCCCGGCGATACGGTTGATATCGTGGAATGTGGGAGGCTTAAATTCCCCAGTCAAGAGACGCAGAGTAATAGACCACTTAAAAACACTGCAACATGATATGGGACCGGATCCAGACCCCCGCGTGCTTTCCGTGCGCGCAGGGGTCTGAAAGTACGCGAGACAGAGGGGAGTGCACACCCCCTGTCACTCCCCTCTGTCGTGCGGGCTTTATGGCAGCTTACACTGCCATAAGCCTGCCTTAAATGCTTCCCCCACACTGTACACTTAGCATGCTTCCCCCTGCCCACTTTAGCGGGTGGAAGGGAAGCACAGCCCATTTGAACGCAAATGGGCTCGGACGGAACAAAGTTCTGTCCGATTCTTTAAACGCTAGGATTACTATAGTAATCCTAGCGTAACATCTGGAGGGCGCATGCCATAGTCTTTATAGAGGAGTCCATAGTCTTTATAGAGGAGACCCACTGGTCTCAGAGTGACAACTTCTTGCGGAGTTCTTGGAATGGGGATTGCATAGCGGCCGATTATGTGACTAAATCCAGGGGGGTAGCAATCCTGTTTCACAAAAACCTACAATACGAAATACTTAAAACTGTTAAGGATCCACATGGTAGATTTCTCCTGTTGGAGGTGCTCATCGGGTCAGAGAGATTCACTTTTTTAAATGTCTATGCCCCTAATTCACCAACGCAAGAATTTTTTTTTGCCATTTCCGGCGCTCCTGATGCAATCTGCCACCATAAATATTATTATACTTCAATTCCGTTGACAACCCTGCCATGGACAGATCCCCGTCTGCACCCTCACATACCAACCGCAGTCATAACCATATCCAATACTTGAAAACCACACACCATGTCTCCGAGCAGTTATACATTTCACTCGGCAGTCCATGGGTTGTTCTCACGTCTGGACTATGTTCTTATGAGTGATAATTTGTTTCCTAGGCTTATCCTCACTGATATCCACAATATACTCATATCTGACCATGCCCCCATTTCCCTGGCTTTCACGCCCTATTGGACGCTAGCCCAAGACAGATTCTGGCGCTTCCCAGCATATCTATATGCCTCGGATGATTTAAAAAGCTTTTTAAATGACCGCTGGCAAGAATATGAGCAAAACAATAATGCGCACAAAGATAACCCAATTTTATTTTGGGAAACCGCAAAAGTGGTGCTTAGAGGTCATATTATCTCTTATCAAGCTCATAAAAAACGGGCCTTCAAGGTCAAATACGATAAACTATACTCTGAAGTTTCAATGGCTTTTGCGAATTATTCTTCTACCCCGAAAGAGACCACTCTGAAAATCTATCAATCCTGAAAGCGCACCATAGGAAACAAGACATCCTTACTATTACAGATCCCAACACTAGGTCATTATACACATCCCTAAAAGATATTCAAAAAGCATTTCACCAATATTATACAAAATTATACACAGCCACCCCAGATTTAACAGAACTACGAGTTAAATTACTGGGTAAGGTTCATTTACCCAAACTTACAGAGGCACAAAAGGAAATGCTAAATTCCCCAATCACAGAAATTGAAATATCTAAAACTATAACAACACTAAAGAATAACAAATTGCCAGGCCCTGACGGCATTACGGCAGAATTCTTCAAAATTCTCAAACCAACATTACTCCCGACCATGGCAAGTTTATTCAACACAATACGCACCGAACATCCCCCGTACCCTTCTTTTAACCAAGCACATACTATATTACTCCTAAAACCTAAAAAACGGCTGATTCCGTTACTTCATACAGACCTATCACCCTCTTAAATCAAGATTTTAAATTGTTAGCCAAGATCATGGCGGACAGGCTAGAGTCCATCCTTCCTACTCTTCTGACCCCCCAACAGATTTGTTCATGGCAGGCACTCCGTCAAAGCGGTGCGAGCTGCGGTGGCTGCCATAGTAGCCTCAACCTCCAAGCATATGTCTAATGCCCCCGCAATGCTTCTCAGCTTAGATGCTGAGAAAGCATTTGGTCAGGTGCCATGGCCCCATTTGCAGGCTATTTTTGCTTACAGAAACTTTGGTACAGGATTCGCTGATTTCATTGAATACATATACTCATCTCCCAGCACCAATTTAATTGTAAATGGGTGCAAAGGGGAACCGATGATAATGACTAGGGGTACAAGGCAGGGATGCCCCCTCTCCCCCTTACTATTCAATCTCGCTCTTGATCCATTGTTGAGACTTTTGCAAGACTCCCCAAAACCATTGTTGAGACTTTTGCAAGTCTCCCCAAAAGTTAAAGGTATCACTAATTGTTAAAATAACCGCCTTTGCGGATGATTTACTGCTTTATCTCTCTGACCCGATGGGCTCTATTGCGGAAATATTCCAGATTATCCAGGAATTTGGAGTGGTTTCTGGTTTCACCATTAACCAGACCAAGTCTACTGCTCTGTGGTTGGGAACGGAGGAACGTCCGATTTGGCATGGCCGATACCAGATTTGTTGGGCTAGACAATCGTTAACTTATCTGGGGTTGTCCCTTCCAAAAAATCATCACACTATGTATGAAAATAATATGTGAAGGCTAATTATAGAAGCTAGTGCATCCATGTCTAAATGGCACAACCTCCCAGTAATTTCCCAAATTACTTTACCCCTTGCAAATGTTGCCTATACTTCTAAGCCCACCAGATGAGCGATTACTTAATAAAATTTTTCAAAAATTCATATGGCAGGGCAAGCAGTCCAGGATCGCGCTAATTAAGTTGCAACAATATCCCACAAATGGGGGAATCAACTTCCCCAACCTAAAACTATACAGCTATGCTTGCAATGTTAGATACATTAGAGACTGGATACATGCCGGGGAACAATATGCCAACACAACGCTAGAACAGTCATTTCTTACTGATATATCCCTCACTTAATTTCTCCACAGTCCACGATCTGACATGTTGTAGAATACCCAAGACAATCCCCTGTTGATCCTGTTGTCCGTATGGTCCACTTGGAAATGTATTAGGAAACTCAAGGGCCTAAATAACAGACATTCCCTTTTTTTGCCTTTCCTAAAAAATTCTGACTTCCAAAAAGGGGAATATCCGTTTAACAGATGGGCAGCTAAAAAAAATTAACACGGTCAGAGACCTCACTCTCCCACATAGGCGTTCCGTTCAGACTATCCCGCAAGTACAAGATACATATAATCTACCATTAACTCACATATTCACACTCCAACAAGCACTGCGCTACGCCCAAACCGTGGTACGCCACTTGAAAGATCTGGATTGTCAAAATGATCTGGACAGGTTACTAAGTAATCCACCAAATGAAAAAGGGACTATATCTCTGCATTATCACATTTTACGTGATCCTCTTGACCACACAAACACTGCTAAGGGCCTATCATATTGGTTAAATATCTTTCCTAACTTGGACGTAGACCAAATTATAAATACACTTTCATACTCTCACACAGTTTTAAAGGCAAGTACATATTGGGAAATTAACTTAAATGTATATCATAGGGGGTATTTCTCCCCATACAGGAGATTTGAGATGGGTCTTGCCGGATCACACGACTGCCCAAAGTGTGGTGCACCAAGAGCCACCCTGTTCCACTGTTTATGGGATTGCTTACTTGTCCGAAGGTTTTGGAAACAGGTCCGCCTTTTCTCAGTTTCACACTTGGTGGATGACCTACAATTGACCCCTGAGTGGGCCATTCTGTTATACCTAGATCCCAATGTAAAGCTACCAAAATCTGCTAAACAGATGCTCACTGTGATTTCTGCAGTGGCGAAAAAATTTATTTTACAGACATGGATACAGGAAAGACCCCCCAATATCACAATGTTTAAAGACAAGTTATTATACCTGTTCCGCATGGAATGGTTGGAGGCCACCATTACCAAAGAAAAATCAGTTAAGGGGTTGTTTCAGACATGGGAATGATTTATAGTCTCTCTTCCTCAACAAACCCAATCCCAGATTTACTCATGTTTCAGTACTACCAAGTGGTATGTGAATAGAACCCTTTTAGGTGACCCACCATTACCAGGATTTGATAGATTGCGCTAAGTTTGATTTCTCAACTACTATGGAAACTATTCTAGATTCAAAGCATGTAGACACTGAATATGTCTTATTTGTTTGAACTGCTGTAAAATGTTTCTATGATTTCCTGAACGGTTAATTTCTTGTTATAAGATGCACGAATATTTTCTGATATGTTGTTACAACCCTCATTTGCTCCTGGAAGGCAATTTGAGAAGGATTTCTTGTATGTATGTAAACATGTGACTCATTGTATTGATTTATATCACATTGCTCCAATAAAAAAAGTGTTTAAAAAAAAAAAGAATGTGATGACAGGAGTGACGATTATCAGAGGGAGCTGAGGTGAAGTGAAGAGAGAGCAAGCATCGGAGAAGCAGAGAGAGTGGGTATAAGAGTGTGGATTACAGTGGAGAGAGAGATCAAGCATCGGAGGAGCAGAGAGAGCGGGTATCGGAGTGTGGATTACAGTGGTGAGAGAGAGCAAGCATTAAAGGCAGCGGAGACAGCGGGTATCGGAGTGTGGATTACAGTGGTGAGAGAGAGCAAGCATCAGAGGCAGCGAAGACAGTGGTGAGAGAGAGAGAGAAAATCAGAAAGTGACAGCAGTGACTGGAGAGGCAGCAGAGACAGCGGTGAGAGAGAGAGAGAATAAAAAAGTGACAGCATTGAGCAGAGAGGCAGCGGAGACAGCAGTGAGAGAGAGAGAATCAGAAAGTGACAGAAGTGAGCGGAGAGGCAGCAGAGACAGCGGTGAGAAAGAGAGAATCAGAAAGTGACAGCAGTGAGCGGAGAGGCTGCGGAGGTACTGAGGGGTAAAACAAGTAATATATATGCTTAAACTGAGAGTTCATTTGCAAACTGTTAATTTATATTTGATAAACCACTTTGTTGCATGTGTCTTAACTGATTGTTATTGCAATATTAACTTACCTTGATTGAAATAGTAAAAGGGTAAAGTTTTCTGCTTATCCTATTCAAGAATAAGTAAAATTGATTTTTGAAATCTTCCTCAGTTGTCTTTGTCTGGAGTCATTCTTATTTCCGTATCGACGTACCGCAATCTCACATCCTGTAACCCATCCCACTATACTATTCAGGGTTTTTCAGAAGGGTGCGCTTCTGATAACAGATATTTACATCCCCTTTTCTTTTTTATTCATTGCTCCAAACAAAATATGGTGACATACACCTCTACCGCCCAACCTATGCCCTGTCTGTGGAAGAAAATTTGACATGTAGCATACATCCTAACCAATGGAGGGAGGGCAACAAAATCTTTAAAGAGGAGGAGATTATCCAGAAAGCACATTATAACCCATAAGTCACCTGACCAAAAACCCACCCCAACACCCTTTATCCAATCACAAAGCAACCCCTATTACCTATATTCTGGAAACATTTAAGCACAAGATTGACTGATATCTGCAAGGCACAGCTGGTCGCTTATGCTACCTCCCACCTAGGCGGTGCTTAGTTCACCTTTAATAAATTTTCTTTTAATTATAAATATTACAAAAAGATGATTGTCATGACCCAAGGGTTGTGACCAGCTAGAGGAGGAAAATTACTTCACTGAAAAAGTGATAGATAAGTGGAATATCCTCCCATCTGAGGTGGTTGAGGCCAATACAGTAGAACAATTTAAACATGCTTGGAATAAATATAAGGGTATCCTAAAACCAAATTGAGGGTAAATAGGGTCTAGGGTCAGTATAGTTTTCAATAAACAAATGGGCAGACTAGATGGGCCAGGTGGCTCTTATCTGCCGTCACTTTCTATGTTTCTATGACCCAGACCTGAGGCTTTTCGTGACTTATATGTGACAGAAGGGGTTAATCAAAACAACCATCTGGTCTTTATACTCTGACTAATGCCCCTTGTTCACAAATATGAGTTATTACCAATAAGCTGCATCACCAAGACTATTCACAGGAGGTCTTAGAATCTCCTTTACACAAATCTAACACAATTATACTTGATCAGAATTATGATAAACATAAAACAATCCCTTCTGATACCACTAAGTAGCGTTTAATATGCAAGCTGGTCTGACATGTGAATCCGTAAAAACATAGACATGAACTTATTAATTATTAACAAAATTGACATACACTTAATATGCAAAAAAAATTCTTATTAAATTAAAGATCTTCCCTGCCTGGGACTAGCAGAATATTTTTATGGATCACCTCCTTAGTTAAAAGATCCCATGAAGTGATCAATTATCTGGGGCAACACATTTAAAATTAAAAAATGCCTCACTCCAGAAGCCCCCACCTCTGGAAAAGGTGACAGGCCTTCTCTGGGCAAACTCTTCTTCAGATAGACATGATATTGACTTATATCCTGACAATGATAATTGGCAAATTATTTGATATCACATGCCTGATATTGCGCAAGTATATGATGTAATCTGTAAAATCACAGACCATTCTGAATTATCTACAAGTATGAGGTGATATGTTACATTTGTTGATTCACCAATTAGATTTTTTATTTTAGTATGTTCGATTTGTCAGATAACTTTCAGTAGATCTCTTTAGCCAGAAATGTAACTCCTTTAATTGTTAGAGATTATTGTCACTTCAAGATTGCTTAAATCAGTCAGATCATCTCTTGCTCTATTAATTATAAAAATGAATTGTGACCGGCTAGTGGGCCTGCTTCTATTGAAAGACGTTTTTTAATATGTGCCATATTGCTAGAACAACCTGGTTGTATTATCTTACTCAGGGTCTTCTTGAATGATTCAATTTTTCTCCACAATTCTTCTGCATATCAATTTAGTTTACTCTGTCCGTATTTACCTACTTCTAATTCTGGTTGTCTTGTGGATATTTATTTTATGACCTGCGTTATCTTTTTCTTTTCACTTGCCAGGGGACAAAAAAGTTCTATGATACATAACTTGTTCCTCAAAAAGGGGTCTTAATGAAGACCTTAATAAGATTCAAAAAATCGCCATACTGTTTATAGTTTTCTAACATGTCCTAATTACACATCTGATTGCAAGGTGAACACAATTGGCGCTTGTTGTTAGTGAATGTACATATAGAAAAATGGCATAAAGGTATAAGGTAACTTGTGTTTTACGCTTATTATCTTTATTTCCACACCTAAAGCTGATATTTTGTTTATTATATGTAAATAGTTTTCATACTTATCAAATATAAAATAGGAAAAGTTACTTTATTATCGTAGGATAACTCTGTCCACATTAAATATGTCAGTATTTAGCTACCATCGTTTCCATTTTAGATTTGCCACATAATAGCAATATAAAGTGTTTGTGTCATAATTGACTTTTTTGTAAAAACTATTTCTGTGCTCCATTTATAGTAAGACTGGGAAATGGAAATGAGGGGTACGATGAATATTGCCTGGGTTGCAGCTGCTTAAAAAGACATTTTTCAAACCAGATGCTGCTTGACATTGAGTTCTATTATTGTACGTCTTATGGGACCTGAGGCAAATCTGCTGATGGTGGTCTGGGGAGATATCTATGACACCAAGATACATTTTTCTGTGATATCGGCTTCTCTGATAACACTTGAAGGTTATTTGTACCTTGAAGCTTGGTTTCATATAAATCATTTGGTATATACTATGTGAAAGTCTTTTCGTACAACATTCCACATTAAATGGCTTTTATGAGGGCATTTTAAAATTCAATCTTGAGTACAATTTTGTTGGGTGAATATATTGCTTTTTTTTTTTTCAAAATATCTTTTTTGTTGTTTTTTTTAATATGCAGAAAGGTAATATATATTAAAAATATGTGCACAATAAAAATTTTTTATAATTAATTAAATACTTATTAATACAAAATAATCAAAGGATTACAATATCATTATAATTATTATATTATAATAATAAAGCAGGGCCATTTTAGCTATCATTCCTCTCTTTCCATGCTAGTAGAATTTCTAAAGAAAAAAAAGGAAAAATTACTTAATTAGTTGCATTTTTCAGTCTCTTTGTGTATGTAACTTTTTTCATTCTGCTATTTCATTCACATGTTTGAAAATAAATTCTCACCACAGCATTACAATGGGCTTATCAGTTTGTAAGAAGAACATTAAATGGTTCCAAAACCATTTTTCTGCTGATTGCACACTCATGAGGTTAGATTGACATACTCTGGGGAAAATGTGTTATGACACAATTGGAACCCAAGGCTCTCAGTGTGAACCCAGTATATAAATTATCATCATAATAAGAGGTAACATGAGTCTCTATTTCCTTGGTTGGTTTGACACCTTGATATTAATATGCCTGAAGGGGTTATCCTTTGAAAACGGTCATTTTAAGCCTAAGGAAAAGACCTTCAATTTTGCAGCTCTAAAACCACTGCATTGTATATTCCATTCAATGTTGTTTATAATATTGTCTTTAGTATTCAAAAGGCTAAAAATAACTTAATTGGTTTAGACTCCAAGGACTGCATAACCATCAATTCCTTCGGCACATTTGTTTGTGATACATAAGAAAATATACCTTTTATTGTTCCATTTCTTTATATTTGATTAGCCTTAGAAATGCTGAACTTTCTTACTAAAGCAAGTCTTGGGGACTTTGGGCATGATCCAAACTTATTAAGGACAGGCAATTTACACACGTATATGTAAATCCGATTGTGGAAACGCACTGCACATGTGCGTGGCAGATTATACTAATCGTAACTCTGATCATGCGTAACTTGTACGTAACTCCATATGACAGAGCATGCCATCCCTACGCAGGCTGAAAATATGCATTGTGGGTGGAGGGGGGCAATTAAATGCATTGTGGCTGGGTTAAGCACTTATGTACGACAAATCATTACATACCAAAGATACTCAAGGAAAAGTTAAGGCAGGGTTCTGAACATGTAAATCAGCCAAGTTATCAGGGGCGTTTTAAGAAGTGAGGGGGTCCTTGTGCAGGATTAACACATGGCCCCCCCTTCCCTTACCTGAGTCAGGACTGTCCCGATTCATGGGCCAAAAAGGTGCGGGGCTTACAGTGCTGTTAAGCCCCAGCCCTTTTTGCCCAGCAATTCAGGACAGTGCCACCACAGGGGAAGGGGGACTAATTTGGCATCTATTTCTTGCCTCCGGAAGATCTTAGAGGGAAGAAATAGATGCTGAATGGCCCTACTTCCCCTGTCAACCCAGGGTGCAGGATGCATGCCACAGGGCCCCCTGTTCTGAGGGGCCCAGTGTGCATTGCACACCCTGCACCCATTATATATATACGCCTATGTAAGTTATGTACGTGGGAGGGGAGTGTCAGGGGGAGTGCATTATCCTTAGTATTGCGTAACTTAGGTACACAAGTGTGCATAAAATGACCTTAAGTCTGGATCGGGCCCTCAGAGTTTTAGAGGGTTAAATATGCCTCTTGACAAATACATGCTTTTTGCTTATATCGGTAGCACACATAAACTGATATGTAGTGCTGTAATCTTTGCATTATGCTAGGAAAAGCCATCTTTCAAGTCTGCCTTTACATTTAAGATTTATAAATTTGCATCCCCTGCATTTCAGCATAGTATAATGAAATATTTGCTCATTAAACATTTGACCAGACTTTCATCCCAAATCAAGGCCATAACCAAATGTCAAATGAAATAGTAGCTGCCTTGCATTTTTTTCTTTCAAAATTATTTGTCTGGTTCTTTGGCAAAAGTTATAAAACTATGCATTCATTTTATGAAAACGGGCCGGATCCAGATTTAATAACGTTAGAGGACTTATGCAAAGGGACTTGTGTAAGTCTCCCTAAATGTTAAAATGTCAGATGTTGTACAATTCTGTCTGCAAGGAGCTCTGTACAGGGGAACGTGCCTTGACATCAGCATGCTTAAACCCCACTATGAGGGCAGGGAAGGGCATGCTGATGGATCTGTGTTCGGACAGACACAGATTTGTGCAGAAACCTTAAAGAAGGGCTATGGACTCATAAGATATCTAAAGTCGCACGTGAGAGGGGAGTGACATAGTAGTTCACTTTCCTCTACATGGGGACTTCCAGACCTCTGTACGTACATAATATGTTTGGAGGTCTGGATCAGGTCCAATATCACTAACAATATTTTTTACCTTAGTTTTTATTTCAGAAGCCTTCACTAATAACTCACTCAATACCTTTGTATGTAAACTATAATTTTATGTGAATTTTTTTTTCCTATTAAGATAAGTTAAAACATCAGATGATCTGCATTTAATCATAATTATGGTTTCCCTTTGTGCACAATGTGATCACAAAAAACTAATACTAATGATTGCATGTTACTGTTTTGTTTAGTCGTTTTGTAATGGTGAATTGTAACTGCATCACTTAATATATTACTATCACTGTGTCAGCAATATTTTCCATAGAAACTTTATGTAAAGTGGCAAATGTGTGAGCACAGCGAATGGCCGGCAAATGGTCTGTTTTGGTCACACTTCCGTATGCTCAGGGTGTTCCACTGTATTTAAATTAGAAAGTGGCCAGTTTAGTGCTGCTGCGAGCACAGTAACAGGTCATATTTCATGAACGTCCACCTAAAATTTTACACCAGCTCAAGGCTGGTGTAAGTGTGAAACAAAGGACATTATCCATCAATAAATGGCCCTTTATTTATTATAAGGACAACCCTACACATGTGAAAAATATCAAAGCCTGGACAGCAGAGTATTACCACACAATCTGCTCAGGCACTTCTTTTTTAGTAGTAGTAGTAGTAGCAATATAGGACCCCATACAGGCTGGGGGTCTGGCATTATGCACGAGAGGGAAGTGCACTCCCCCTGTCACTCCCCTCTCTCATGTGGGCTTTATGGCAGTTATGCTGCCAAAAGCCTGCCTTAACTGAAAAGTGTGAATCAGCGGTCCGTACGACCGCTGATCTACATAAATGTGGAACACCCATCCCACGCTGTACAATTTGCAAGCTTTCTCCCACCCACCTTTGCGGGCAGAGGGGAAGCACAGCCCCTTACTGCGGATTTTCTATCATACGGAACTTCAGGATTACACAGAATTACGGACCGGATCCAGACCTCCGCGTGCTTTCCGTGCGTGCGGGGGTCTGAAATTACGCGAGACAGAGGGGAGTGCACACCCCCTGTCACCCCCTTCTGTCGTGCGGGCTTTAAGTGATCCGCTGCAGTGTGGGAGCCCCCTCCCACACTGTACACTTAGCATGCTTTCCTCCGCACACTTTTGCTTTTGAGGTGGATTACACAACGGACCGGATCCAGCCCTCCGCGTGCTTTCCGTGCGTGCGGGGGTCTGAAATTACGCGAGACAGAGGGGAGTGCACACCCAGGCCATAAGCCTGCCTTAAATGCGACGGGACGGGCAGCGGTCCATATGACCGCTGATCCGCTACAGTGTGGGAGCCCCCTTCCACACTGTACACTTTACATGCTTCCCCCCGCCTGCTTTAGCGGGCGAAAGGGAAGCACAGCCCATTTGCACGCAAATGGGCTCAGACGGAACAAAGTTCCGTCCGATTGTTTAAACGCTGGGATTACTATAGTAACCCTAGCGTAACATCTGGAGGGCGCATGCCTCCTTTTTACAATGTACAAAGTAAAACTGGTAACAGTAACAAGAAAACACAGGCTGCGCTTCTAATTCAGTATATGAAATGTGTGCAAGTGTATATATAAATGGAGAGGTGCAGCCAAGGACGAAACTGACCACTGTGCAACTACAAGGAACAAAAGAGAGGTCCGG
>WWET01002223.1:159617-186213 GCA_011038615.1 Limnodynastes dumerilii
GGCCCTGTTTTTCGTTTTTCTGATGCAATTTATTCTTAGTAAGAGTAATTTTTTGTTCCAGTACAGTTTTGTTTTAAAATTTCAGTGCACTGCGATGGGGTCTAATATACCCCATTGTATGTTTATGAATATCAAAAAAGATATGTGGTTCGAGCTTGGCGGATGTGGAAGATAAATAATCAAGTTAATTTCAGAGTGCTCTACCAAACAGATACTGCCAATCTGTAAGCACAAAATACAGGAAAGAAAAAAGGGAGAAGCGCTAGAAATAAACTATAGGATTCTCAACAGGTATATTTGAAAAATATATATTTATTGATTAAATAACCATATTTAAAACTAATAATAAACAAACAGATATTTTAATATGCAGTGTTGTGACTTCTGTAATAAGTTAAATAGGCACAAATAGGCACAATAATGATAATAACATCCATGTGAATTCAAAGGACAATGGATATTGGGTATACAATTCAATATATACTGCACAGGGAGAGTGGTAAGCCCATTGCTGCCCACAATAATGAATATATATTTTATCTGGCCATGTTTACTCACTTTTCTTTTTTCTTTTTTGTTCAAGATAGTGATGACTTTTGTTTAGTCCTACAATAAGATTTAGACTCAACCTATTAGAGTATTAGTTTTCTTGATGTAAACATAACACAGACTGACTTTACCATTAGTTTATTTGGAAATTTAATGATAGACCTGGCCAAAGTTATATTGCGCGCTCTAGTGTGCAATTACCCTGTGAAATGTAACATCTAGGATAAAGGCTGGTGAAAACAGGCATTCTTTGATATATAAGCATCTCGAAGCAGCAGCAAGATGCCACTGGCAAATTTTGTCCATGAACTCCAATTTAAGTCATATGCTGCAGGACTTTCCACTTTAATTTTTTTAAAAGAGGTGCTAACTTACAGTACGTGTATATTTTGGTAAATGCTGATATTGTACTTCCTCCTAAACAGAATTGGTTACCAATGGGTAAGGGTGTTCTTAAATGCCCAGGATATATTATTTGCCAGTACATGATTACTGGAGAAGTGTTTTTACATCCCATTATTGATCTTACTATCAAATTTCCCAATAGATTACTATGTGAAAGATGATGCGTGATGTATGTTATCATGTGCCCATGTTCAAAAATTTAAACTGGAAAAGCAAGCCACATGTTGAAGGAACATATTGCTGTTCATTAATCTGCTTTTAAAAAGTTTTTAATATTTTTTATACAAAAACTCCACCAGAGGCACGCTATTTTAATGCCTGCAAGCACAAACTAAGATTTGAAAATTATGTCCATTGTACAAATCCAAGCTTTAAGGAGAGGGAGTGATCAAGATGTTTATTATTGCAAAAGGATGCAAAAGAGATTTATATGTGTAAATTGATGTCACCACAATGATTGCAAGAGAAACTGAATATATCCTATTTCATTTACTTATATTTTAAATGGCTACACACCTGTGTCTATACTGGCAACTCTGCTAATATAACTACATGTTGATTAATGTCTGGTCTTCCACTGCTCATATGCTTATATATTGACATGTTTAAATCTAGTCCTTTGTAGCTGCTTGACTTGTTTACTTTAAAAATTATATGCGCCCCTGACGAAGTTCAATCATGACAAAATGCGTGTGGTTGGAACTGAATCATTCCAAATCCTCTACTACTCAGCAGCCTAAAGGAGTTCCAAGTATAGAGATGATATACAGACTGACACCAGAACACTAGTAGAGTATACAAGTTATCTTCACCCGTTGGAGGTCCTCTGATTGATTTTACATGCAGTGTTTCAAAATACTTCTCTGGTATTAATATTTTACTGTGCTGTTGTGAGTTTAATTAATGATAGATTTATGCACTATGAAGCATCTTCTCCTATTCTAATATTTATAGAAAACCTTGGCACAGATGACAAGACTGTTCCAAAAAGCGAGGGGGAAGGCACTGACCTCTTTGCTTTTAATACTGCAGAAATACTTTTAAACTGTGGAGTAAAAACATTGACAAGTGACTATAAAGGCTTCTTTTTCCTATAAATATAAAAAAAAAAAATACAGTTTAATGGCAAATATTCATTTAGCCCCAAAGGGGACACAGTCTCCATCCTGAAATTCTTTGTCTCTAATTGAAGCAATTTTTTGTCCCTGTCCCCTCCTCACAAAGAGGCAGGAACATGATCGATCATCCTGTACTTTAGATTAGCTAGCTAATGTTTGGCCTCCAAAAAGGACTCCTATATTCTTAATTTTTAAGAGTATGTCGGATAAACAACAACCCTGAAATTAGTCTGCAACAATTAGCAGCAATGTATGATAAATTCATTCAACGTGGATAACCAGTCACATTCTTGACGAGGCATTACAAAAGGCACAGCTGAAATTATGGGAGTCATTACTGTGTTTTATTAAACGAAAAAAGGACCAGTCCACCATTACCTAGGTTAATCATTTTAATCAATGCAGTCCGTTAATCTTCAAAGTAATGAAGGCCTTATGGACAATAGTCTCTACAGATTCAACGTTAACAATATTAAAAGATAAAAGGATCATGATATGCTATATTTAAGGACGTGATTTGAAGGATACGATTGTCAGAGTGGCAACTACAAAATACAACAGATTAGTTTTCCCATCCTAGGTTGGGCAGAAAATACCAGATCAGGAATGCATTGACATGCTCCTCTTCCTACGTTGTGTACATTTTCTGCTGCTGTTTATTGACCTATAGTCTGCACTGGCAACGATGCACATTAAGAATTTTTTTTTAATATATTTTTTTATATATATGTGATGAGGTAAAATTATGAAAGGGATATATATATATATATATATATATATATAGAAAAAATGGCCATAGGCCTGGATGCACTCTGGATATCTTATAATGTATATAATCGGGTGCTAGACCATAATGCAAATAGTCAAAAATATATATATGAGTAGGAGAAATATATATATATGAGTAGGAGAGTGTAATGTGTAGAAAGGGATATATATAATAATAATAATAATAATAATAATAATAATAATGTGTGGGGAGGGATATATATATATATATATATATATGTGTAGGAGAGAGTAATGTGTGGAGAGGGATATATATGAGTAGGAGAGTGTAATGTGTGGAGAGGGATATAGGGCACAAAGCATAGAGGGGTGCCAGTAAGTTCATATTTAAGGTTATATTGTTTTGAATTCAGGTTCAGGGGAGGTCATTTTTCCTTTTTGTCCCTGGTACTAAAAATGTATAGTTTTGGCTCTGGTTCAGTGCCTCCACCCAAATCTTGACACGTGGATCATCTGGGGAGTCGCCAGTACTATGGACACCATGGGGAGATTTGGGAAACCCCCTGCCCGCCACTGCGAAATATACACTAAACATTTAATATGGTTTGGAAACTGCTCTAGCACATTTATTAAAGTGGGCATCAAGATAATAAGTTGCAATCCACTTTGTTGTTTTTTTTATAAAAAAATATAAAATAAGATAACATAAATTCAACAAATAACATAATACATAAACTTTATGTTAGAGAGAAATGTACATAATGACTTATTCATCTATATCAATTATCTTGCTTCCTGAGCTGCTTATAATTATCCATACTACTAGTCTAAAACCTGTCATTAAGATGGGAAAAATATTGGCCATTCATTCCCCCCCATTATGTTTCCAGCCCCCCTCCAGTATCCCCCACCATGTGTCTCCAGCCCCCCAGTATTCTCAAGATGACGGTGGCTAGCCTTTCTTCAGGCTACCAGCCTGTCCCTGTTAGGTAGCAGAGGATGAACCCCCTGCAGCCATCTACACCTTACTCCACCTTCCCGCTGCATTCTGGAAGTTCCTGCCACATCCAAGATGGCGGCCGGGGTCCTTCCTAAGACGGACCTCGCCCACCATCTTGAATGTGGCAAGAACTTCAGTGTGGGCAGGAGGAGAGGGTAGGCAGCGGCGGCAGGCAGCAGGTCCTGATACTGGGATCCTCCTGCCGCCGCTAAAGGTATGTAAAAGGGGGAAGGGGGGAATGTGTGTCTGTGTTTTTTTTTTTCTTTCCCTCACCGTTAGGCATGCACAGTAGCGTCCACGTGGACGCTACTGCGCATGCGTATGATGGTGAGGAGCAGAATGGCTTTTATATATAAAGACAGTACACAAATATGGATGTGGGTGGGAAGCGGGGGTGGATAGAAAGACATTATAAGGGATAATTTGAAGACAATTAATAAGGAATAAAGAGCTTTGTTATAGTGTTTATTGTAAACAATGCAGTTTTTTACTTCACCATAACTGTGCTCAAATTATCTTCTATAATATGGCTAATTATTATATAATATGAGGAGTCTATAAAAACAAGCTCCCAGCAGCGCTGACATCACATAAGTATCATGCTGCTGAAAGCCATTTTGCAGTACACATACACTGTCTATCCTGCTGCATTACTAACAGCTGCAGGCCGTGTCTGTGGGTCACTTCCTGTACGTTTCCTCTGTTAAAAAAACATTAACTGGAAAAGGGGGTGTGGCATCGATTGTGCCATGAAAAGGGTTTGTGGCATTATTGGCTAGACAGACATAGAAGAAGATTCCAACCAAAGGGGCAGTTACCATAACCAGGGAGCAAGTTTCCTCAAACATTTTACATGAAATGGCAGTGTGAGAGGTCCATGTATCCATCAGTGTTACACACAGACAGAGGTTTTCATAGTCATGCACATAGGCAACTATAGTACCTCCACACACTGGACCAATAATGTTTTTGAAGTTGTACTCATAATTTATCCAAGCAGACACTATTCTGCCAATCATACAAGTGCTAAGAACCATTAACCCTTAGGGCCAGATTTACTAAGCTGCAGGTTTGGAAAAGTGGAGATTTTGCCTATAGCAACCAATCAGATTCTAGCTTTCACTTTCTTTTTACATAACAGAGAAGGTCAGCTAAAATCTAATTGGTTGATATGGGCAACATCTCCACTTTTCCAAACCCGCAGCTAAGTATAGCTGGCCCTTAGTCTGCTAATAAGTACTAGGAATATACTGGTTAATAGAAGCTTCTATATTCCTCACCCTGCAGCAAGTCCTATGGTAGCAGATACAAACCAAGCTCAATCTTGTGAGCGTGGGGTTGTCCAATTTGACTAGGAATGACTGGAAATGAATGTTATTCATATTAATAATGCATTTGGAGCAAAATACATAAAAATGACTTGATTTTAGCATTTTTTTTTAGCAATTTAAAATAAAATACAGATCCAAAACCAAAACCAAAACCAAAACCAAAACATTAATTTTTTTTTTTTTTTACAAAACCAAAACACAATGAAGATTAAGAACCAAAACCAAAACACGATGAAGATTAAGAACCAAAACCAAAACACGATGAAGATTAAGAACCAAAACCAAAACCAAGACACGGCGCTCATCTCTAATTTAAAGCACTACATAATCTGATAGTGCTATATAAAAATATGTTAATAAATAAATAAAAATATTTAGAAATAGGATACCTTTTACAATATGCATAGCTTAAAGAAAGATTTTACAAACTCATTTCATTATTTTCTTTGTTTTCTTTGTTTTGAGTAACAGGAAAAGCACAATTAAATAAAATATATATATATATATTCATATTCAAGTGATAGATGTAACTCAAAATGTTTATTTTATAAAGTTATAATTAAATAAAATATATATATATATATATTCATTCAAGTGATAGATGTAACTCAAAATGTTTATTTTATAAAGTTATTCAATGAGTCATTGTAATCCTTGCTCAGTACAATGTAATGTACGTTGATGCAGATCTATGCAGAACTGCTGATCGCTGCTCCGATCCCTGCCTGTCTGGCGGGCATTAGGCATGTGGAAGACAAGCGCCACCTCCCCTGAATTCTTCACGGTAGAAGGTCTAGCGTAACATTGGCTGCACGCATTCGCAGATGTTACTATTTATAAGAGGTTTGCATAAAACCCTTAACTTTATTAAATGAGGATTAGATCTATATTTACTAAAATATGAAAAGAAACATTCCAATATTGTTACATTTTTCTATTTTTTCTAGTTCTGTAGCTGCAATTTTCTCCATCTTATGAGTAATATATTTGAGATTGTGGTGCATTGGACACATTCATTTTAATTTGCTATTGCATTGCTTGTAAGTTTCACAATTCATGTTCAGTATTATAGCCACCATGTGATATAACAGCATTTTTCAGGTAAGCCATATATTATACAGTGAGTTATAAGTATATCTTCAATTTCTATTCCACACTTGATTGACAACAGCTCATCATTTTGAGCAAATTAACAGAAGCAAAGCAAGGTCTGGAAGACTGCATGCCTGAGGCAGGAAGAAATTGTTACTGAAAAAATTGTAGTATGCAACATGGTTGGAGCAATAGTGAAAATATGTAATGATTTCAGGTAAGGATAGCGTCACCTAAAAATAAGTTTTTCTTTAATTTTAAAATGCATATATATTAGGTTAATGATCCTACATAGCCTTCTTTTTTTTTTAATCTACAGCTTACATTCAATCTTTTCAGTGTGATCATTTCTACAATGCCGGCTCTATCGGGTCATGTCCCCGAGGTACGAAATCATGTTATCTATACATGAAAACTGTTTGATATTCCAAGGCTACCTAGTGCTAGAAAATATTTATCTTAATGTGCTACAAATGGGAAGACACACAGAAACACTGTTCCTCTTATCACAAGAGATAAAAAAAAATAAAAAAATATATATCATTGATAAACAAGTATTTTTTCCTACTACAACTAAACTGTTTTTTTTGTTTTTTTCTTGCTTTACAAATGGATATACATTTTTTTCCATAAATGATGGAGATAAGGAATCTTAGAAATGTTAAATAAAGATAAGGGAAATTGTTAACTGTGTAATTGTGCAATTGCAGGGATCTATGTTTTTTTATCAATGAAGCAAAGAGGCCTTCTTTTCATTACCTAAAGCTGGTCATACACTGGGACGATTATCGTTCCCAGCAAGGGGTGGGCCGATAAACGGGACGATTTCCTGCTAGGGAAATGTTCCATTATTGGGACCATACACCTCCTCTGCTGGGACCGATAATCCTAGCAGAAGAGGGGGGTGGGGGCAGGGATAGTACTATGCTGCTCTGACAGCTTTGAAGCTATCAAAGCTGTCAGAGCAGCATAGTACATAGATATATAGCAGCGGCTATTGCAGGCAGTAATACAGACAAGAATCTGCCGAAGCCGCGCTTAACACAACGCGGTTTTTGGCTGTTCCCTGTCTGTACTACTCTGTACGTATATCTACGTACTATGCTGCTCTGACAGCTTTAAATTATACTTTCAAGGCTGTCAGAGCAGCATAGTACATAGATATACAGCAGCAGCTTATAAATTAAACATGTCAAAAGACCAAATAATCGTACCTGAGCGTTTCTGGTGCGTTCATTTAGCATATGAAAAATTGATCTTGGCCATACACTAGAGCGATTATTTGCCCGATCACCCGATGTTTAAAAACAAATAAATAAATAAATAAAAGAATTGATGGGATTCGCCGTCACTGTGTCACATAATGCAGGCATCCATTTACATTATAACCTCTCCACTCACACAGAAATACTTCCAATAGACAGGGCCAGAGTTATGTTTTCTTACTTACGCCTGAGGGTCATATCTTAAGTACTAGTTTGTATCGGTTTTAATTAAGAAGGAATACACCCAATTGCCAATTTAACCTAGCCCCTTTTAAGAACTGTCGTTCTGGATGGGAAGCATTCTAGTCTAGTAGCATGAATTATAAAGCAGGATCAGTGTATAATTTGATCAAATGTACAGAAATTAGATGAAAATAGGAAATCTGGGTTCAACCAGGTATCATTTCATATTTATATTATGTTAATTATAAAGCGGGATTTCAGACATTTAAATGATGTCTTAAACATCAGAAACGATCACATTTTAAGCTCTCCCATCATAACATTTAAGTAAAATTAAACAATGTTTGAATTTCTCATATTCAATGCAGGTCCAATGCCAGATCCCCACTGCATCCTAACTTCTATACAGGTGAAGGGAGGCCACTTACCTCACTCGTAATTGTGCACTATCCCTATGTAAAATGGGGATGATGCAAAAAACCTAGATTGTATGTGAGGGCTGAAATCAGCTCTTACTGTACAATAAGCATAGCTTACTGCCTCACATAGCAGGTGACCTGTCCACAAGAATGTTTCCTCAGGCAAGCACCCCTTACCAAAAGGGGACATTTTCTGATCATATTGTAGTAAGTATGAACAGATCAGTAGCTAGAAATGTTAGCGCCAGGGGTAAAAAGGAATGATGATGCCACTTGACCCTAATTTCCAAACCAATGTAACCTGAGATATTAACTTACTGGTGCCCCTCTTAAGCTTTGCGCTCTGGACAGCCACCTCCTATTCCACACATCTAGTTATGGTCAAGAGTATAAATCTGAATTAGTAATTTTATTATTATTTTTTATTATTATTATTATTATTATTCGGAATTAAAAGTTAACTGCATATTGTTTGCATAAAATATATATTTCTACATAATTTTTTTTAGCATAATATAACTAATCCTGAAAATAATATATTTATATACATTATACAAAATTCTTGGTTTACTTATTTTTCTTTTCTAAGGCTCTTCCGTCAACTTTTTGCAATTTCAAGAGCTGTGATTTTCCAAACCATGAAACTATCCGTTGGCAATAATCTCATATCAGAAAAAGAAATTATTATATGAGTTTCCCATCACCACAGGCTTTTTCGGCAGTAATATTATATTTACAGTTTTATGGTATAGTTAAACTTGTATTCCTATAAAACAAAATAGTTTGTAGAGACATTTGTTTAATTAATATTTTTAAATCCTGAAAAATTATTTTGTTTTTATAATATTTAATTTTGATTTATTTTGACTGCAAAATTTTATAACTAAGCAGCTTACCAAAAACATTTGATTTAATTCTGTAAAATATGAAACATTAAATTTACCTTTTCTATACATTCTTACTGTCAAATTCAAACTTATTCAAGAGCTAGCAGAGCAGTCACAAACACAGACATTGCTGGTTCGGCTGCTGACAGTAAATTGGAAAATATGGAATGCAGAATACGGTATATGGAATGTGGAATATATGGAATGTGGAATATATGCTCCATAATAAAGCTCCTTGAGTCAGACTCAATAAATTTGTGATTTTTCTGTTCATTGCGTGTGGAAAATGCCATACTTCGGGAGCGCACATGCACAATCATAGGGCTTCCAGCACAAATCTGGATACTCAGAATCGAGACTTCGGGGCTGAACCCTTGTTAAGCCCTTATGTACAATCCTTGGTATGGTGTGGAGAGCTTAAGTTAGGGTCCCGTGTTTGTAATTCAATGAATGATGGGGTCCGGGAAACATTTGCGGGGCCCTGTCCCCCATGTGATGTCATTAGTGATGTCACATGGGGGCAGGCCTGTGCAGACCCGCATTAAAAGCTGGCCAGTGTCCAGGGAAATTCTTCCCTGCCTATTATCCTGCTATTGATTGCAGGCACCATCAGTAGGCCTGGCTGTCCTCTCCTGATGGCGACCCTGAATGTTAGGATTCTGCAAAGATCTAACATCGGATCTCCATTCCGACTGCAGAGGCAGCGGAATCATGGACCTGGTTCATAATTCCTATCTTCCTATTAGAGGGACATGGCTTTTTTAAGTTGAAGGGCTTTGCCAGAAATTCTATGTATAACTAGTAAGTTGAGTTCTAGAGCCACTATAATATTTAATTTTTTTCTTCAGGGATCCCTCAGCGATGAGCATAGATATCAGTGTTTGACATCCTCCTCTTAAGCACACGGGAATATGCCAGCAGCGGTGAGACATCATTACACAGCATAGAGGGGAGTGCACGCCACCGGCTACCTTAAGTTTTACGCCTTTATTTGCATCCTGAAGGTACCAATGTTCCTAGTTAGGGGACTTATGCAAATGACTTGCGTAAGTCCCCTGATGTTCTTACCTCTGAATCCAATGGGCCTGATCCAGACCTACGACCGCAATCGCCCGCGAGCATAGCGAACGTTCGCCCGGGCGTTAAAACTTTCACGCCCATAACACTCCCATTGATTGTAACTGCTTACGCCGGCTGAACCCTACCCCAAGATTTTTCAGCGAACGTGCGAATTTTCGTACCGATACGCTGGTCGTACTGGGCTTAGCACGCCCATACTGTACAATTTAAATGGCTATCCCCGCCTCTGTGTAGTAACTCCAGCGTCCAGGCTCTAGTCGTAAAAAACGCACGCCCCTTGAGCGAAAAATACGCTGAACATTCGCTCGCTGTACGCTCATGTCCTTCAATCGACTGGAAGTTGTCATACTGCACATGCGTAGTGCGTTTTTTTTCACGAATTTTCGCTTACGATGAGCGTACGCTCGCTTGCGGTCGTAGCTTTGGATCAGGCCCAATGTGCTTAAAAGGAGGATGTCAATCACTGACATCCATCCTTATAGCTGAGGGAACCCTGAAGATTTGATGTGGATAGGGGCCCCAAGGAAACTTCTTTGATCACCCCATGGTTAATCTACCCCTGTCTATGGGTTTCATTTGAATTGTAGACTTTTCACACTGCCCATACAAACACATGCATGCAAACCGATTGGATCAAACTCCAACCCATCCAGATGACCAATGACACTTTCAACAGAAGAGCTGGACTAAGTTTGCAACAGGATTTTCCCTCTTAGGCAATTTACATTACAGTTATCTATCTGCATAACAATCCAGACTTACATATTTCAGCAAATTTCTACACATTATAAAACTTTAAAAAATAATAATAATTTACTCTGGGAGCCAATCAAAATTCATGAAAAATATATGTCCAGTGTCAGTTTCATTTTTACTTTACTTTAAAAAGCACTTTCAAAAAATGGTACTGTAAAAATACAATACAGTAATACACTTAAATTTATTTAAAATAAAAAAAATGCTTTTATTTTTATCCAAATCATCTATTATTCCTAATTAAATTAATTTGTATGTTTGTCTGTTAATAAATACCTCACTGACGAGCATGATGATTGACTTCATTCATATAAATATACAAACTATATCTGACAGAAACAGCAACAATTTATTAAAAACATTTTATAAGCAAAATACTGCATCACAAATAGGCAGGAAGTCATGGGATTTTAAAGTTTCAGTATGGCAATCTGGGACTTCAGAGAGATTAGCCTATGCTTTCATCTATTATTTAGGACAAATTGGCAAAATCAGAGGGGACCAGCATATGTGCTTGCTACCCCTGCCAACCATCATTAAAACTAATACATGTTATAATCCACCACAATCAGTTTGCCAGTTATAAACTTGGGAATATCAATGTCTGTTAGGCTATTAATTGAGGTAATTTGGTTACTCCTATGTAATATATAAATGTGTTTAATTGAAAATTTGACTTAATGTGCTCACAGTTATGAAAGGGTAAAATGTTTTGTATTAAATTTTGATTTACAAAAATAAAAAAACAACAAATATTAATGATACTATATCAAGCAACACATGTTTGAAACATAAATATCAAAGGCATTATAGAGAAGAGACAGGTGAGAATTATGATTTGAAATGTATCAGGAAGCCTTCCTCCTTTTACCATGTACATAGAGAAGGAGGTCACAGTCAATAAATAAAGCCCCATCTACACATTTGAAGTGGACTATTACTTAATCTCAGACCTAAATTTATGATGTTCAAAATATTATACCAGTATGCATGTGGGCAACAGTGCCACAATAACTATTAAATGAATCAAATAAAAGACCTAATCAACATAAAAGTAGACCCTAAAGATTAAGACTATTTTCCATACTGTAATGCAGTTAACATTTAACACACTGTCAATGTTACAATACTCTGGTAACTAAAACTAAAATAGTAGCACACAGTTGACAATAAAGTATAACTTCAAATGTGAAACAGTCAGTCTGACTATAACCTGTACATATTTTTCAGAATATCTTTAAAAAAAGTGTTGCCAATTAAATATACAATGAAACGATGGATTTTTATGAACCCTTCCAAAATAAACTTCTATATAAATTATAGAATGGTGAATTTGGAAGTTAGACATACATGAGAACTTCTCTAATGATTACTTATAAAAATTGCACCACACATAGTCAAAGTTATGAAACATTTAAAAGGATACTCGCACTATATATATATACACCCCCTGACGAAGTCGTATCTGACGAAAGGCGTAGGGGCGGGATCAGGATATCGTGCCTCCAATCTCAGTGCTATCTCCAGCCTCTGTGTCTACCAGACGGACTCTCTGCTCAACCATCGGCTCCAGGACGCTGGGACATGGTGAACAGGACTCCGTTCACAGCAGTCGTTCAGACATACATGCTGTTTTTGAACCAGCTGGTTCATATTTTCTGGTACGCGGCCATTTCTATCCTATGCTTGCTGACACGGATTGTGCTGTAGAAGCGTGTTTTATTGTTTGGATGTTCTATGCCTATATTTTTTATATTATGGTACGAGTTATACATTAGCTTGTATATTTTACCAATAAATTTTATTGCACCATGGAGCGCTTTTCTTTCTCTTCTTGATATATATATATAATGATTTTAAGTATTTATAAGGTTTCTATCTATGTATCATTTATGTTTGAAGTTTGTAACTATGTTTTATGATTATATATAAAGTTTATAACTATAAATGATGACTGTGTATGATACTTGATGATTGTTTCTGACTATTAATAATTATTTTGTAAGATATTTCTAAATATTAATTTTTAAATATGTTTAATGATTATGGTTGATGTTTCTATCTATGATTGATGTTAATAACAAAGTAAGTTTCTAATAATGCATCATGTTTCTCACTACGTATTATGATTTCTGTATACTGTTTTTAACTATAAATAATAATTGAAGGGAAAAAAGGGGGGGGGGGGGGGGGCGGGCGCCANGGGGGAATGTCTTAGCTCTCAATTAAAAACATATGCTATATGATCCAATGCTTCAGTGTTTAGTGTTACAACCACCTATAGCAGAAAAGCCTTGTGAAAAGGTAACTTCTGATTTATTTGCAAATGTGTCTCACTAATATTAAACGTCATAATGGTTGATGCCTCAATCACATCTAACATAGATATTCTTTCTGTAAATAAAGATAAAAACAACTGTAAAGGATTAAAAAGGGTATAGATTTATTGACTGTAATAGAGATTTGACTGTAATTACAGTGTAATTAAGGTAGGTAAGGTAGCACTGATAGAATGTGGGCAGTCAGCAGCTAGAGCGATTAGGTTTTTGGGAAACTTCCCCAGTCATGCTAAAAATGGGCACCCTTTTTTCTTTAAATTGCACCCCACAGTAACTGAATGTGGGCAGTCCAGGACCTTGCCATGAGACAGGACAATCAGAATTACCACTAAAAGCACGTACTCCTAACTGTTCAAACGTACCCCTTTCCCTAGCACCAAACTTATGCTGACACCCCACTGCTACCTCTAACCTATGCCCCATCTGATAAGGAAAAAACTGGATAAAACAGTGTAAATACAATGATAATGACATAGAGGGAATGGAGGGAGGTAAAGACATGTTCAAAAAGACTAGACCTGCAGTAGGTAGCACCTTTAATAGAAATATTAAACCAACCTTCCCAACCACTCTTCCCTTATTACTGACAATAACAATTAAATCCTCTTACTATGTTCCTTTAAATGTCACCAACGACCATTTGATGGTTTATCCTCTCTCGTAACTAAATGAAACACAGTTCTCTTTCTACATTTTAATATACAGATAGAATGGATGGCAGTTTAGCTACTAGTAATAAGCACAGTTACAGGGCATTTTCTTTCCTTAGCTTCTATTTAGATTACCCTTGCCTTTCATGTACTTTTTATGTTAATCTATAAATTGATTTGAGAAATCAGCATTTTTTGTAAGAGTTTCTGGGACCAGAAGCTGCCATGGGGTGCCGGTCCACAGAAATGATTTTGGAGACTTTGGTGGGGAATATTTGGCTCTGACTGAATCAACTCCCAATTTAAAAACACATTATATATTACCCAAAATAAAGACCACTACCGTTTAGAGTTAGGACCACCTATAGCGGATAAGCCCAGGTGGCTTATAAATATTTATAATATATTTGCATATGTGTGAAACTGATATTTCTGCATTCTATTTTACAGATAAAATAGGTTAGCTGCTGGATGATATCAGGGTGCTGGAGAATTTTCGTTGCTTTGTTTACACATGCAAACACACACATATATATCTATATATATCTATACAAAACAACAACAAAAATTACTATAATTTCTCAATGAAAAGTAGCTTATTTTATAATATTTTTTAGGTCGCCACTGAGAACCCCCCTTTATTAATAACAGGGCTATTCAGATACTTCCTGCCCTGCCACAGACAGGTAAGCACCTATCCCTATTTCTCTAACCCCAACTCTTATGCTAATTCTTACCCTAATCCCCCCCTTCCTTTACCCTAATCCTAACCCTCCCTTTCCCGCAGCCTAACCCTTAGTCTACATACATATACATTCCACTTTTTGTGACTCTAAGTACATTGTGTTACATTAGTTTAAAGAAAAAACCAAAAGCCTTCGGAGACAGTTCGCACAGTATGCATGCTGTTTGAATAAACCTTGGTGGTAGCAGTGACAATTCTGAGTAGTGTGTGAGGTAAATAGGGGGCATTAGTCATTGTAGAACATACCAGGTGTGTTTTTGATTAGCCCTTTGTCATGCATAAGTCAATGCAGCCTCGGGTGAGGTCAAGGTCATGACACACAAGATACCCAACATACAGGACAGCGGCAGATCTGCTGCTTAAACTATGTCCAACCTATCCAGAGATCCTACATTAGCAACTTTGGATAGAATATATTGAAAATGGACACTCATGAAACATGCAAACGGATGCATATAGGCAGAGTCTGCAAGGGGTAAAGAAGCAGTTTGCATGCTTTAGATAGATTTTGCCTAGATATGTCTAAGTAGAATGTGCACCAATATGCTACTGTTCAAAATTCCATATAGTGTAGTGTAGTGACCCCAAATTTATTTAAAAATAAAATGAATTCTTAAATTTAACCTTTTAATATTGTTTAACATGTGTAGGACTGTGTTGTATAAAAATAGAGGCATTTAATGATTTCATTCTTGAAAATGTCCTTCATTTTACACTTACACCATTCCTGAGCTTTGAATTTTCAGTAGCAGGGAATCTGGGCTGCTACTGCACTCGCAGCAACACCCTGTTCCACTAGTGTACAGCACACAGAAGTGGATACAGGCAGATAGGTAGGCTTATTAGTAATTTAGTCACATTTCAGGAACATTGATTAGTTATGACCCTCACATTTAGAAAAATAAATGAATTTAACAATATTAGCGTACTTATTTATGATTCTTTATTTATGTACTTTTATGTATGTATATGTAAGCTTGTAAATGTAGTAATTTTTTACGTATTTATTACAAAAGGTCTAGTAAATAACACTCTTGAAACTGATCTACTTCAGGATGTTAAATACATTGTTCAGTGTGATCTTGACTTCACATTGAATCTGTGTTAAACGAAAAGCTTAAATTTAGTATCCCTCATCTCTTCTATTACAAATATAGAGGTGCTGATAATAAAAATAAACTCAAACAACAGAGTAATGCGTCAGTTACAAGGCTTTGTGTTAGTTCCATTTTAATTCTGGATGTTTATAAAGCAAAACTTGTTACAAGTTTTTAGTAAGTTATAAAGTACTACTATCATTCTAAACTGTGATATTGTGTACTTTTTACTGTATCGATTTGAATCAAACATTATTCTTAGTCTTTATCTGTATTATGTTAGAGTAAGCAGCTAAAGTTTTTGTTATAGACTTTTCAAATTTCAGAGTAATACAGGGCCTGATTCAGACTTAAGAAGGAGCTTGAAATTAAGGACCTGATTCACACTTAAGAATCTTCTTAAAATAAGAACTTAAAGTCACTCCTGGGCAAAACCATGTTGATTGCAGGGGGAATTAATTTCATCTGTTGCAAACAGTATTACAGTTGAGAGGTGATGTTTCCCAGCCCATGCAGGGATATATCTTTGAATTGCTTACTGCACACAGATACTGACCAGCTTTACTATTACACTGTTATTTAGACTTGGGCTGGGAAATATCACCTCTCAACACTAGTACTGTTTGCAACAGATGAAATATGACTCCCCTGCAATCAACATGGTTTAGCCCAGGTGTGACTTTAAGTTCTTATTTTAAGAAGATTCTTAAGTGTGAATCAGGTCTTAAGAGAGGAATGTTAATTCTGGGCAAAACCATGTTGATTTCAAGTACAGCCAAGTTAGTTTTATTCTTTGCATACAGGGACATATCTTTGAATTGCTTACTGCACACAGATAGTGACCAGCTTTATTATTGCACTGTTATTTAGACTTGGGCTGGGGGACACCACCTCTCAACTCTAATACTGTGAGCAAAAGATGAAATATGACTCTCCTACAATCAGCATGGTTTAGCCCAGGAGTAACTTTCCTCTCTTTTTTTTCAGTCTCTGAATCTGATCCACAGTGTTTCTCTAACACCCAAATTGACCATAGAAAAAATTAATTATTCTATATACATTAAAGCCTGCTACAAGCTATGCAATATCCTTAATGAACAGCATAAAGCTCTAACCACAGCGGATATTGTGCAAACCTACTACAAGATTATCAGGGTTATCACCCCACCACTGTAAGTTAAACCTAATAGGAACAGCACATCACCAGTCAAAACATTTAAGAATGTTAACTGGTCTGATTATAATTAGAATGTTTAGATGGGATGCAGACAAATCAGTCCATATACTACAGTTGTGCTCAGTTAAACTTCTCCCAAAATTAGGAAACTCTCTTCCATATATGGTATGACCACCTGCTGGGAAAAGTTTAATAGGGCTTTAAAAATCATTAAGCCTTTGTTTACTTACCAATTAATGTCTAACGGCATCCTGCAGAGATCAGACAATGGAGCTGATGTCACACAGATTGTATGGCTCATCCTGTGAATTGAATAGGCAATGTCAGCTCCATTATCTAATTTCTGCAGGAATCCAGCACCTGCTAAAAGGTAGTCAAAGTTTGGACTGCAATATAGCTTTCCCACCATGTTGTGAAATTAGCATTTTAGAATGGAAAGATGTATCTGAGCTCTACTGTATATGGTAAAAAGGCAAATCATCCAATAATTGACCGACTGACCCAATTATCGTGTTGTGCGTAGCCAGAATATAATATCATTAATATGATATTAACACATTGCAACTTTATAGCGATCAATTTTTCCTTAGTATACCACTTGTGCTCTATTTAATAGTAATGATTGATTAAAGTATGTCAGAGCTGATAAATACCAAGACCCCATATTTACAAAAATTTGCTTACATTTGAAACAGGTCAAAAGCAAATATATGTAAGTACAAACACTTAGCCAATCAGTATTCTGTAATATAGGCACACAAACTGGTCACTAGGGGCCTTATTTACTAAAGTTGATTTTTTGCAGCAATTGTGCATCGATCATTATTGCTGTGTTTTTTTCCAAAAATCGTGGCATTTACTATGCTCGTATTTTTGGCATCGATGTAGATTCTCTGTCGATGTTTATCGATTTTAAAATGGAAAAAAAAGATTCACCATTTCAATATCGGCATGCATTTTCCTATCACTTATCCTGCTGACGCATATCCTACTATAAGGAAAAGCATGGCCATGTGTTTGTGGCCAGGCTAATGCTTATAGTAGTGTAAGCAGCAGCCTGATAAGTGATAGAATTCTCTAAGAAAATGTGTAATGTGTCACAAAATGTAACAAATTACCCAAATAAACATTTCAATATTACACGACCTAACACTACATGTTAAACCCTGAATAAAATGTGTTAAAAACGTCCCTTACTGTGTAGAGCAATTAGAATGGTGGACACCATTACACTATGTACCTTAAAGTGTATTTAGCATAAATAAATGTTTTGACTCACCTTTTAGCAGTCATCTGTCTTCGGATGACTTGCTTGGATTTTCAGCTTCTTGTGAAGATCTTCTTTAAATGTTGATTGAAGATGTTTGTCACCTCTCTTGAAGAGGTTGTTCTGGTGCTTGCAGCTGGTCTTTGGCCTCTTCTAGCACTTACCATGATGCACCCCTTCTTCCTCTTCTGTGTCTCTGCTACTAATGACCGGTCTGTTGCTAGAGGGCACCTTTTATAGAAAAAATGACGTCATCTACATTAGGGGGCTTTAGTGAGGGACATTTTTAACATATTTTATTCAGGGTTAAACATGTAGTGTTAGGTCATGTAATATTGAAATGTTTATTTGGGTAATTTGTTACATTTTTTAGGGACACATTAGATAGTGAAATCTATCACTTATCAGGCTGCTGCTTACACTACTATAAGGATTAGCATGGCCACAAACACATGGCCATGCTTTTCCTTATAGTGGGATATGCGTCGGCAGGATAAGTGGTAGAAAAATGCAGCTAGTGGTTCTTACTTAGTGAAAAACACGTCAACTATGCTGACATGTGTTTTTCTATTAAAGTGTGTGTCGCTTTCTATGAAAGCGTCCCACACAGGAGGCGTTTTTTTTCCAGCCCTCAAACATCGCACTAGAGGCGATTTATTCAAGTCGCCTTTAGTGAATCAACCGTGTTCTATGTTATACATTACAAAAATTGTGACTGGAAGGGTAGATCGATGTTTGTTGAGTTGGTTGTTAAAAAGCCCATTGTCCCGGGATTTCGGCTTTAGTGAATACGACGATGGTGAAAAAAAAGCTAAAGTCCCGGGACTTTGGGAGATTCTTCCAACATCGACTGAAGTTTCAAACATATTTTTCTGCTCAGTAATAGCTTACAGATATACCCGAAAGATGGAAGCTGTGATTGAAAAAGTTGCTGACTTGTGATGTTCCTAATATTTTATCTAATATTTTATGTATTACAAAGAAAGCTTTGCTTTAATGAACATTCAAATTGCCTGCAAAGGTTTTTTACATGAATTATTTTCTTAACAAATATATTTTGTGAAATATAAATAATATAAATATAAAAGTGTCCTTTACTTAGACAGACAACTGAATAGAAACATAACAAAAGAAGACAGCATAATAAACAAAAACACCATATAAGAAAAATTGTTGGCATGTGGGTTTGTAGATACTGATTTTGACATCTGCATGTTTTCTTAGTCAAATCTAAATTTATTCAATTTATTTGATTGGTTACTTGTAAGGGTAATGCATGACAATTAAGACTGATAAATGTCTCAGTAACATCTGGAAATTTTCTAGAAGAGTGTTTTAACCTGTAAAACAAAAGCTTTTAATTGCAGCATTGATAAAATCGAAGAACTATTAATTTATCGTTGGCAGTTGTACTGGTTAAATGGTATCAAACCAATAATCCTTATAGTGTAATGAGAAGTTCACAATATAACTAACAGCACAAGCAGTTTTCCAACAAATTGTAAGCCACAGCTGCAGAGTGTATTGTTAATATCTTTTATGTTGATTTCTAAATTATAATCCAGCCATTGAGGAATAGTGTAGAATATAAGTAAAATGAATAATCATGTCTAATAATAACATCCATCTACATTGCTGTAGAAAACCAAAAGAATTTGAAGCATTGGTTGGTTCTTGTCATTCTACTAGTCAATGTCACTCCACTTGATCACACAAAGGGGAAGAAAATGACAATCTTCTGTGTGTTATTTTTGCAGCAGCAAAGATTTAAGTGTTGACAATATATTATATAAAAGTAATAAACTGCTTTCCAAATATTAGATCGCAGCTGCAACTAATAAAACCTAAAACACTGAGCCATTTAAAGGTCTCCTTATTGTTCCAAACCATTTTTTAAAATAAGTAATTGAATTTAATCCAGTTAAAGGTAATGATAGATATATGTATACCTTTTCTCGAGGGACATTGAGGAAAGATACACCTGTTTCTCCATAAGATCATGGCCATGTACTCCAGAGTCAATCGCACCCACTTACTTGCCAGCTGATATTATGGTAACTCCCTGGTGCCCAGCAGTAGCAGACTGAGTTTAGAGTACTACGTTAGTATATGAAACATTGCTGTGACCTAGCACTTCAGTAGTAGACCTTTAACATAGGGACCTAGTGCACACTTACAACAAGTGGGTTACTTTACTTTTAACACAGTGCTTAACATCCACTTAACACAGGGTCCTAGCGCCCACTTAAATATGATTAATAATGGGACAAGAACTCTTGCCCTTCTGGGTGTCCTTGTTGGTTCCACTGGATTCTCTGTTTGACAGGTTCTGAGTCTCTTATTGACAGGTGCAATCTTCCTGCTTGAAGAAGACATTGGGGTAGATCCAGAACCACGTTTGCAATAAATTTCCTTGCGTAGCGTATTTACGCGTGTGTACCTTCTATACACTCCCCTTGTCACATCCCTTGAATGTACGTATTTTGTCCAAGATACGCTTTCCAAACCCTACCTTAACTTTTGGCAACGTAACCGATATGATCCGCACACGTACGTATGGGCAATACGTATTTACGCAGCTAAGCACGTCCATACTGTACACTTTAAATACAAACCCCGCCTACATAACGTATTTCAAACGTATTTTTGTGAAACGTAAAATTGGCACGCCCACACATAAGTATTTACGTGACACATACGTGAATGGCCCATACGTTCACATTTACGCTACGTTACGGTGCGTATTTTCTATGGCGCAATACTTACTAAAAGGCGATTTTTCATCTCCGCCACGCGTAAATTCGCTCAAAGCGTTGTTCTGGATCTGGCCCATTGTCACAGAGTTCTGTGGTGGCTTCTTACTTGAACACAGTATGTTATAGAAGCTCAGTGGCGGTGGCAGTCCAATGCCGAATCCCTGCAGGAGGATAACTACTGCACGTGCGTCATCCCCCTCACTTGTACAGTAGTCACATTAGGCAGACCCTCCCTTAAAATCTTACATAAAATCTACATCCTCCCACTTCCGCTTCCAGATCTGTTCTGTCAAGCGCCATTATCATAATACATACCATGTATCTTCTGGTCTGTGCCACAGTACATAAAGGGAGCGTTTTCGAACCCTAGCGACTGGAAAATGCGCCATAGTCATAGAGTCTCGCTGCTTATATTCCACATGTTTGAGTTTGATGGTGCATTGATATAGGGGTCAGAGCAAGTTCTGTTATGGGGGAATTGCAGATTGCTGCACCACTATTTTCCTTTTCTCCCATTCCTGTGACTCCCTAATTATCTCAGAGAGGACATAGATGTGCTGTGCTCCCTTTTATGGCAGAACTATAGACATATTGTGATGCTGTGCACTGACAAATGACAGACATTATCTCTTATTGTTGTAGGTGATGCACTTATCTGAAAAAGATAACTGGATATTTTGAAATATGAAAACATTTCTTTATCTTCGTGTATACTGACATTAGCAATCATACTGGAATAATTGTACAGTCCCAAACAAATATCACAGAACTGTTATATTTCAGATTATAACACATTTTTCATTTTTCATTTTGCATTTAGTTTCTTTTTTTCCTCTTATATATATATATCTATCCCCAAAGAAATCTGAGCATCCTAATGTTTCTATTGTATTCTTCCAAGTTATGAGGTATTCTGCTGTGAACCCATCTGCTCTGGTTAGATTTTGTTTTCAGATCTGCATTTTTAAGCCTTGCATCCTCCTGTTTGCTGTCTTTTTTGATTTATCTTCCTTTCTAAGCGATAATGACAGTGGAGTTTGTTTTGTTGTTGTTTAGTTTAAGGGGAGTATACTAGCCATGTTTTATTTGAATGGGTGTCTGTTTTATGTTCTGTGTTTTACTTTATGCCTTATACAAATGAAGCCATGGTTATCTCAGAATCATGCTGTTATTTAACATTTATGTCACTGTTGCAAGGACAGGACAAGAAGATATTTACCTATCTTACTACAATACATTCATCCGTTCTTTATATGCCCACTTTACTTTCCATGCAAGAACAAAAGGGGTCTTGCACAGGGTGGCCGACTTCTGAAAGCTTCCCTCTGGGAGAACCCGGAGGGAATTAATTGATTACTGCGAGGCGGTGGGGCGTAATAATGCAAATTGTATCATTAAGCCCCACCCTCTGTCACTCACTCGTGTAATCTTTAGTGTTAAAGGGATGGGAGGGGCTTGAGTGCACCATTACAGGTGTACAGGATTACAGTTGTTGAGGTTTGCGGGAGATTTGCGGGCTCTCCCGGGATACCGGGAGAACTGCCCAAATTCAAGGAGTCTCCCAGATATTCCGGGAGAGTCAGCAACCCTAGTCTTGCATCAGGTAATCACCTGGTTGGGCTGCTGGAAAGAAAATGGTACTGAATACCCTTACAAGAAAAACACTGATTGATGCAATCATTGCGCCGGATCCAGAACTAAGAAAGATAGCTGACCTATGTCACAACATATATAAGGCAGCTCTGTATAGATACTTCGCATGTGTAATACCTATACTTCTGCAACAGAACACAGTCACAAGATGCAGCATTCCATGCGGAAATCAGCCATGGCAAGGGGGCAATGCGTACGGAGGGGGGCAGGGCCAACCACCATGCATACGAGACACACATGGTGGTTGTGCTTTGCCACTTAAATAGCACAGTAAGGGCTGTATTTAGCCCTTACATGTGATCCTATATTCCCCACGCGCATAGTTACGCACAGGATATTAAAGGTTGCCCTGCCAGGACACAAATCCACTATCCAGACATAGAAGATCAGGGGGAGAGGCCTGTTCTCCTGCGTGCAGTATTGTGAATCAGAAATTCTGTATGTTGCTGATCTAGATATAGAGCTAATGAAGTTCATTTATCTATAAAATATAGATATGTAAATGGCATATGTTGGGCACAATAAATATTGTATTGTACCTCTATATAGAAAAATTCAAAATACTTCTGGCATTTTTTGGATAGAGAATAACATTATTACCGTAGTTTGAATTAGCTCAATGGAATGTTATAGTGGAGTTTCTTGTGTTCTTAATTAATTCCAGAACACTTCTAAAAGTGTACGAAAACAGGAGATAAAAATACTGGCACACGCAGGCCCCGGTGACAAAGATAAATTGAAATAGATTAAATGAAATCCACCTCAGCCACAGCTGCTAGAAAAAGTTCCTTAAACCAAATAGCTAAAGATACTATACAGCAGCACTGACTGTGGTGAACTGCAGGTGTAACTAATTAGTAGAAAACACTTTGTCAAATTGAACTACAATGGCTGAAAAAATGCACTTGAAGTTTAAGTGATAGTTCATGTAAAGCAGATTAAATCAATTCTATAAAACATTTAACAAATTAGAAACAACAAGGCTGACTGACAAGTGCTGTTGTTTCAGGCTGCTCAAAGGCTAAATCCTATGGATATAGCCGTGTTGGCTGCCACTGAGAACGGCCCTTTTTCCAAAGGGACGTTTTCTCCCAGCCAGTTGCAAACTGTCTGGGAAATTGATTGCTTCAGCCTTGCCGAAGAGAAGCAATTGATCCACTGAAGAAAAAAGATGCAGCAGTGAATGGTAAGTATTAATGTAAACCCAACCCTTACGCTAAGCCTTACCCTAACCCTCCCCTTCCATTAACCTAACCCTCCCTTCCCCATAGCCTAACCCAAAGACTTCCTTCCCCACAGCCTAACCCTAAGACTCCTCTACCTCCAGCTTAACTCTAAGACTCCCCATAGACTCCTAACCCTAAAAATCCCTATAGACTGTAGACCCTGTAATACTCACCTGTCTGGCGGTAGTGAGACAGAACTACAGCGGCAGTTTCAGAATGAATGAATGGGTATCCAAAGTATCCAAATCGGCACACATTTGCCTATTGATTAATAACATTTTATAATTAGCGCTATTTTCAAATTAGAGACAGATGAAAATGAGCTATCATTTGTCTCTATTTCGGAAACAGCATTTTTGAGGCGGCAACTGCATCCCAGTTAAACTTTGTGGACAGACACGCATGTAAAATTTTCCCCTGCATGTCAATGCTGCCATGTTTTTATAGCTGTATCATTTTATGAGATTTTATGAGATGGTGCAAAGGGATGTGGTTGCCAGTCCTACTGGCTCTTTTTTGTTCAAAAAATTCCTTAAAATAAAGAATTACTATTGAGAATGGCAATTTCCCTAGTCCCAATAGCTACATCTGTGGGGGGCATAAAGTTAGGGTTAGGTCTTAAGGGAAAGGTAAAATATATAAAATATAAAATATAATTTACATATAAAAAATGTGCTGTTTGTAACTGCACATTCAGGATGGGTTAGTGATGGACAGGATCGCCGTGATGCACTCTGCGGCGGATGCGGCGCATGCTAGCGCCAGACTGGAGAGGCGCTGGCAGTCATCCCCCCACTCTGGTGGCTGGCAGCTCATACAGGAGGTTCCTGTATGAGCTGTAGCGGCCATTACATAGAGTAGCTTAATGGAAAATTCCTTTCAGCTGCTCTATGTAACAGTGGCAGAGGCTCATACAGGAACTTCCTGTCTGAGGACTTGCAGGAAGGAGGAAGACAGAGAGAGTAGAGCGCCGTGGAGGAAGATACAAGGTAAGTAAATATGATCGGGCTTGAGCCACATGATAGGGATACTGGGGGGGCTGGAGCTATATGATGGGGATACTGGGGGGCTGGAGCCATTTGATAGGGATATTGGGGGTATATATAGATGATGGGGATACTGGGGGGGCTGGAGCCATATGATGGGGATACTGGTTGGCTGGATACACATGATGAGGATACTGAGGGGGCTGGAGGCATATGATGGGGTNNCTTGGGGAAAAAGGGGTTGCCGGGACATATTCCAGCATAAGATAAATGATTGGTCATTTTTTTTTTTTTTTTTTTTTTTTTTTTTCTTTCTTTCTAGAGTGGTTTGAGAAGTTTATTTAGAACCACTTTTTGTTATAGACTTCATGTACCACTAAAGGGATGATCAACATAGAATTGGAAGTAGGGATTTTAATGATAACAGATTTACAGTGGTGTTTCTGGTTAAAAGAATTTTCATCTATAAGCTTTTTTTTTTGTCTTAGATTTGAAATCTGTGCAAAGAGTTTTTATGTTTTTTTCTATTACACAGCAGTGCATCCATGATTTCATCGTAAGTAAACATGATGGGACTGGAGCCACATGATGGGAATACTGGGGGGCTGGAGCCACATGATAGGGATACTGGGGGCTGGAGCACATTAAGGGGTTACTGGGGGGGCTAGAGCCACTTGATGGGGATACTGGGGGGGCTGGAGCCATATGATAAGGATGCTGGGGGGGCTGGAGCCACATGATAGGGATACTGGGGGCTGGAGGCATATTATAGGGCTAGGGGGCTGGAGCCATATGACGGAGATATTGGGGGCCTGGAGGCACATGATAGGGTTACTGGGGGGCTGGAGGCACATGATTGGGATACTATGGGGCTGGAGGCACATGATGGAGTAAATGGGGGTCTGAAAGCACATGATAGGGATAATGGGGGGCCTGGAGGCACATGATGGGGATACTGGGGTGCTTGAGGCAAATGATGGGGATACTGGGGTTCTGGAGATGCTTACAAGGCTGTGATTTTTTTGTATTGTGGTTACAAATGTTTTCTGTTTTCCAAGGAAGTCTTTTTTTAACTGCATTAAGAATGTTGAACTTATTGTACAGTGGTCAGAAGGATGCAATCTGTATTGTATGGTGGCCTGTATGGTATAGCAATCACTAGTATAATGTCTGCATGGTATAGCTGTCACTAAGATATATAGTCTGTATTATGTGGCAGTGATTAGGATGAAGTTGGAATTGTATAATTAATTCATTTTATTTATTTGGAAGTTTATTTGGCCTATGCTGCAACTGTGCACCCTGCTTGGCTTTCTCTTCCTTAAGTGCTTCAAATATTAAATTTTTTGTTTTCTTCACACAACACTACATCCCTGTGTTAAATGAAAGCTATATGCAGTGTGTACTGATCAAGCTGTGCAGCCTCAGTGATGCAATACACTTTTTAAAAGAACATTTACATTAAATCTAGCACTCCTGAGTGTCTATATGCTTCCAGATGTTTTGTATAATCAACACAATAATGTATAAGAAGACTGTCTGTAAAACCAACCAGTATGTCACAAATTTGTCCATGGAGACTTCAGAGCCAAATGTAACTGACTATTTGCCAAGTATTGGAACTTTGCTGAGTGTTTTTGGCACAGGAGATATTCGTTTTCACTGTGGATGTATACATTGCACTAGTGATAGACGAGACATTTAAATAACTTTTTTGCCTTTGCACATATGACTGGTTAGACTGTACATTAACAGGTGTGTCTAGTACTTTTCAGCATTGCTACATAGTAGTGATAGACATTTAAATAACTTTTTTGCCTTTGCACATATGACTGGTTAGACTGTACATTAACAGGTGTGTCTAGTACTTTTCAGCATAGCATTGC
>WWET01002223.1:195530-217679 GCA_011038615.1 Limnodynastes dumerilii
ATAGTGTTTTTTACTTGTGCAGATACACCGATATATGTATTCACTGGGAGTTGCCACCGCAAAATAGTTCTTTTAAAATTAGAGGTAACTGAACTGAAAGCTAATTTCGAAATAAAAAAATAAAATAAAAAAATGGGTAAGTTTACTGATTCATTTTTCAGTAACACTGCGCAGACCCATTCCAACCGGAGAGCTGAGTAAAACTCTATGGAGAGCTTTAGGGTTAGGCTGTGGGGAAGGGAGGGTTAGGGTTAGGGTAATGGAAAGACAGTCTTAGGGTCAAGCTGCGAGGAATAGATTAAAAGGATCAGGCTGCGGAGATGGGAGTTTTAGGGTCAGGCTGTGAAAAAAAAGGGAGTATTAGGGTTAGGCTGTGAGGAAGGGAGTCTTAGGGTCAGGATGTGGGGAAGGGAATCTCGGGGTTACTGTAAGGATGAGGATAAGGGTTGGGTTTCTTTTTATACTTACCATTCGCAGCTTCGTCTTCTGTCTTGCAGGGATTAATTATTTTGCCTCTGCAACGCAAAAGCAATCCATTTCCCAGCTAGTTGGAGCTGGCTATGAGAGAATGGCCCTTTCCAAAAAAGACTGTTCGCAGAGGTAACCCACACCCATATGTATTCTAGGATAGTGAGTTGGTAGCAGCTGTTTTTCCCAGTTTTTGTTCCAGGCACGAGCATAAACTCTTTACTCTTGGGGACAGATTTACTGAGCTGCGGTTTTGGAAAAGTGGAGATGTTGCCTATAGTCTTCTGCATTTAAGAAACTGTGAAATATAAAAAAAAATTTCATTTTGATAAAGTTGCCATCCATCAAGTACAAACTTAAAGTCTTATTTAGGCGTGCTGATGACAAATGATAAGTATAATATAGCTACAAAAACAATAGTCAATGTGGCGCTAACAAGTTCCCACCTTAAACTATTTTGGTGGTACAACTGCTACCTGATAGAGAAAACCCAACTCTATAAACAAAACAAATAAATATCAAGAGTGCTATACCACTAAATATATCATTATTAAAAATCTATTTAAAATGTGGCCTCTATAAAACACTAACAGATGTATTGCCAAATATTATAAATGGCATATAACAGATAATTAGTATCCAACTGACAATATTGAACAAACAATACTAATTTTATAATACTCCCTCCTAAGGATAAATACAGCAACTTTGTTGCAAAAAGTCCACATCCACTATTAGTGTCTCTTTATTATCACATAATACAATGTGTTACACAGTTAAAATGTTCCAATACTTTGAAAGAAGATAATGAATCAAATCCAACTTTGTGTGGATATAAAAGAATTGATGATACAGACCGGCTAACTCCAAAGACTGACAGTGTCCTGGCAGCTCCACTGGTTAATGGTGTCTCAACCGATCAATGGATCCCTAGGGACCATTTCTCAATAACGGATCCCATTGTTAATATCCACTTTGATGTTTTTGGTGTCAACAAAGGACAAATCTGGCCAAGCAGGCCCCACAAGCACTGCATCTCGACTTAGTCAGCTTGCGTCGGTCACACAGTCTCAGTCAGCTGTACAAAGATATCACATGCTGTAAAGTGCTTAAGGATTTCCACTCATCAGACTTAGGAGGCAGACTATCAAAGTCGAAGTTGGATCTCTGTAGTGTCAGGGAGGCTCACCACACTCTAACACATTTCTTCGCTGTTGCAGCGATTTCCTCAGAGAGTACAGTATATCATTTTTTTTAAATATACATTTACTTATTATAGGGAATTTTTAAGTTTAACTACTCCACTGTATCATCATTGAAATAAATTACATGTGGCGCATCAAAAAAAGGATAGTAACTATGGACTGTTTTTATACCTCCACTGATGCTTTATTTGGAGCTCCAACTGCTGCCAGATCCCACTCCCAGACTACTCCCCTCGCTCATATGGAGTTATGCTCCCAGGACCCTACCTTAACTTTTCTGCATCATCCCTTCATCAAAAGACCAGGCTCCTTAGTAGAGCAGCATGTTGAATGTGATGCATTGCATTCAATATATGCACAACTCCTTCTTTCAGGGAGTAATTATTGATAATAGGACTAGGTTTTGAGGTGGATTATAAGGGGGTGTGTAAATGCATGCAGTGCAATCAAAGATCCAAAATGATTATTCATAGAAACACCCATAATGTACATTGACTAAGGTTGAACCCATCCAGTACAATCAACATGTAGAATGTCCAGTCACAGATACCCTAAAGTAAAGCTTTGGTTTTTCTTGCAGAATTGCACTTGTATCGTGAAATTACTGAAATTGGACCGAATCCTGAATTAAGTGAGATTGCACACATATAATGCCATTCTGTGCTTTAACCTCTACTTTAAATTTTACACACCCGCCCTAGGCCACCTTATATCACACTTGAAAATCAGCTGCCCGTCCAATCACTGATCCGCACGTAAATGGGTGTTAACACCCACACTGTATAACTTACATCCCCCTGGCCACTTTGCATACTTTTTGCGGGCAGCCCCCCTGCCCGTTGGATGGATCTCCTATCGTATGCATGTGCCCTCCAGTCCATTCAGTCCACTTATGCAACTTGATATCGTTATGATGTCTAGATCTAGTCCGTCTGTTGTTCCTAAATCTGGATCTGATCCACTGTACCTAAAACAGCCATAAACACAGTATCTGGTTCATTCTGTTATTGATTAGGGGACTCATCCAGAGCTGCACTTACACATATTTTGTACTTGTAAGGGCAGTGTTTACTAGCACTGTGCATGTGCAAAATGGAAGCAAGCACAAAAAAACAGATGCAAAGTGAATGTTTCCACTATCATGTGCTTTGGGCTAGTACAAGGGGTTTTTAGGGTCTGTCTGGAAAATGTAAACCTGGGGGGCAGTCCCACAGGAGTCCCACGGGAGTGATAAGAAATGGCCCATTTTTAGTTTTAACATTATTTCCCTGTTGGTCTAGTGAGGCCTTGTATTTCATAGACAGAACTGATAACTGATGCAGTCGCGTCTTTCTTGGAGACGTCAAAATGGAGCAAGGGAGGCATAACAGGAATATTATCATGTAGGTCCACCACATAGTCAAAGGTTGTGGCTAAAGGGTCTTGGACAATTATTATTATCGTTTATTATCGTTTATTTATAAGGTGCCACAAGGTGTCCACAGTGCTGTACAAAATACAACAAAGTACAGACATACAGGGTAGGGATGGACAGCATAGTACATAATAAAATTAAATATAAACATAAAAATATCACAAAAATATAATAAAGTGAAGCAAGCACAGAGCGCAAGGCAAAATGTGAGGTGTCAAGCTTGGCAAATCAGAGAGGGGGGATAGAGCACCGTGAAAGGTTGAGAGGAAGCCACCAGGTGGGGATGGGGTAAAAGGGTAGTAGAGGGGGATAAGAGGATACAAAGTGAGGAGTTAGAGATGAACAGATCATGTATAGCTGGAAGCTTGTTACAGATGGATCTTGCATTCCAGGGAGCTCAGGAAAAGGGGAGGGTAAGGAGAGTGGAAATGTGTATGAGGTTGGCAGGGTTGGATAAGCGTGGAGGGGGAAGAGGATTTTTTTGTGGTCTGAGGTAAATTGAAGATCTGTAGCCTAAAAATCAAACAAAATGCAGAGGACTGCTATCTAAGGGTTTTGTTGTTGTATGACAATGCACATCAGCGCACCACTGTTCATACTGTTGACATTTTCTGAAAACTTTGTTCCGAGCCGAAAGAAGCCCTAAGAGGACAAAGATACACGTCTGATGATTAGGTAAAGACAGTGGGGCATTTGTGGCTCACAGATCAGCCTAAAACATTTTTTTAATGAGGGAATGCAAAATCTTGTTAACAGATGGACAAAGTGTATCAAAAAGCAGGTTGATTAAAATATATTCTGCAACCAAAGTGTGGATAATATTTGACTCAGTTGACTCAAACATGGGCCTGGAATGATTTTTGCAGAATGCATCAATAAATAACCTCTCTTGTGAATAGAAGTCAGACAGTGAATCAAATGCCAGACATAAGCTGGCCATACACTGGAGCAATTATCGGCTTGATCAGCCAATTATCGGGTGATCGGCCAAATAATCACTCTAGTTAGTAGACAAGATACATTTTTAAAATGACAGATAAATTCAACAGAAACGCTGGTTTAAGCATGTGGTTTAAAATGTTTAAGCATGTTTAGCACCCGATAATTTAAGGAAGCCAATCATTTTACTGAATAGCTCCCTATTCTTTGAGTGCCTCTCACTTCTGCTAGGATAATCAGTCCCAGCAGGAGAGGTGTCTGGTGCCGATAATGGGACTTTTTATTTTTTAAACAAAAGAAGCATAACATTTGAAAGTTCATTTAATATATCATCCCTTACAAAAATGTAATGCAAACTTTAGTGTATGCCCAAAAGTTTTTGCTAAAATACTTAATATTAATAAAATTTAAATGGCTATTTAAAAATATCACCTAAATAATTTGCTGTTATCGCTGTAAACCACGGTTCATTTTAAAGTGCTCTGTGGCAGTGCCTGCTAATCCGACACACAGTTCATTTCTTTTATTCAAATGATGGTCAGTATTTCAAAGGGATAGCTTAGTGCATGTCACATATTCATAAAACAGATGGAGCCCATATTGACATTCATTCCCATAAAAATGCTCTCAAAACTGGACTTGCAGAATTTTAATTAGTATTAATTGCCTATATCCATTAAGTGGCTCTATCAAGATAAGCCTGTGAATTAAACACAGGTCTAGCAAGAGAGAATTTTTATTTTATTAGCTGTTAAATCCTGTAAATGGAACACAGTTAATTCTTTAACACAAATTACAGGACTCAATAACAGTTACTTTGAAAAAATAATTAAGATTTTCACACTTAGATTTGAGATTATTCATTTCTGTAATGTTTTGTAAATGAAAGTAGAGATACCATTCGTGTGTAGAAGAAAAAAGATGGAAATACCCATCTTACTGCAAATAATAAATATAATAGATATACAATAGAGACAACAGAAACTCCCTTATAGCAACAAGTAAAAAAACAACCTAAAAAATTAATCAAAGCATAATATACTATGCAAAATCTTGAAATTTTGCATAATAGTTACCTATAATAAAGTAATATTTATATTCTAATTTAAATTAAACTCAACGCTAGTGCAGAAGTGTCATTGGGCTGGATCCAGACTTAAGTAAGTGCTTGAACTTAGTTACTCCTGGGCTAAACCACGTTGATTTTAAGGGCGTTATATTTCATCTGTTGCAAACAGTATTATAGTTGAGAGGTGATACTTCCCAGCCCAAGACTAAATAACAGTGTGATAGTAAAGCTGATCAGTATCTGTGTGCAGCAAACAATTCAAAGATATATCCCTGCATGCAAAGAATATAATTAACTTGACTCTCCCTGCAATCAATATGGTTTAGCCCAGGAGTAACTAATTTCAAGCACTTACTTAAGTCTGGATCCAGCCCATTGTTCCTATTGGCATTTTTACTACTCTTGTTTTCATATGGGAAAATACTGCACATTATCGAGCTCATCTATATTATCAATATAGTTACATTACATGGTAAATGACCACTGGAACAACAATCTAAAATCTAACACTCTTATCCCAGAATAGTTGTCCCTAAGGTGGATGGAACAGGAATGAATAGCATAGAAAAAAGAAGCAACCATTAGCAGGAAAGTTGGGTTTATTACACTATAAAGAGAACTTGTAGAACCTTCCACTCAGAGCTGCATGATAAGCACAGAATTGAATTCCTAATTATGGGCTACAACTATTGGACCAGATTCAGAGTTTGAAAATAAAAGAGAAAAGTTACTCCTGGGCAAAACTATATTTATTTCAGATGTTGTCATATTAATTTTGTTATATGAATGCAGGGAGAATACTTTGCTTTTGCTTAATGCACACAGACACTGACCAGCTTGATCAATTTTATAATACTGTTTGCAACAGATGAATTTTGACTTCCCAACATAGTTTTGCTCAGGTGTAACTTTCCTCTCTTATTTTTGGAAACTCTGAATATGGTATATTATTATCAAGATGTTTATGGCTGCCAGGCAGTACTGTGATTTCATACATAAATGTTTTTCAGGACTTTCAAATGAGTTCACATTTTCTCTAGTATTCAACTTCACTTTACTGCACAGTGAGTAAATTTGCGAACTTTTTGCTACTGCACACGGCATATGCTGACACTTCCTCTCCTGTTCCAATGTTGTAGGTGAAAGTAAGCAAGTTAGAGATTTGCAAACCTTAAAGGGAATGTAGCTATTTGCAAGTAAATGAGGGAGGGAGGGCAGGTTAGGCCAGTTACGACCCTGTGGCCGGTGTAATTACCTACTGTTACGCCGGCTGAAGTTAAGGTAGCCTTCAGCCATCCTAACTGTGGGTAATTACGCCGGCCACAGGATGAGTGTCGGGGGAGTGCTCTAAAGCTACGCTGGCGTACTTATGGCCAATGGGCCAGCGGGCCAGCATAGCTCTGGATCAGGCCCATGGTGAACAAGCAAGGGTCTTTAAGGTTCACAGAGAAACAACAGAGACGACAATAAGTCTTAAGTTATATAGAATAAGGGTGGATAACCATTGGTAGAAAATGAATCAGCAGGTGGTGTGACACGCATTTCGCCGTGCCTCCAGCTTTCTCAAAGGTGACACAATACACGTTCGGTGATCAAGCTCCAGCACACGCTTATGTTTTGTCCTTATTGTTTATTCCAGGAATGGTAAAGTTATTATTATGCCAGTATGCTATCTTTATAGTCGAGTGTCGAACATCCACTTTCCATTGCAATTAAGTTCAGGGAGGGAAAAATACGGGAACGGGAAAGGTGAAGTATAGCTGGGAAGCTCTTAGATTTTATTCCTTAGGGTGAGCCCCAGACTATTGTTTAGAACAGGGTAGTGGATGTTTATTCAAATTAAACTCGGACCCATCATGTAATTTAAGAATTTCGCCTAGTTACTGTATATACAACTTATTTTGTGGTGCTTATAGTAATCAATTTTTGCAATTTTTAATCTATGTGTATCAACTTTTGCACTGTATATATGTATCAACTTTTGCACTGTATTGTTGTTATACTGCCACTTAGTGGTGTAACTTTTTAATGATAATGAATTAAAGATTTGTTTTTATGGATTAATGTTACCCTGTTTACACAGTACTGCTTAAGTGTGCGTTATAAATGGTCTTCTGTGTACATGCAGTCACCCAGCAGTCTGAGTGATGTTGGGCCTGATCCAGACCTACACTCACATGCGAGCTAACGCTGATAATAAGCGTAAAAACGGCAGGAAAAACGCACTGCGCATGCGAATAGTGACAACTTCCAGTCGTACCAAAGACCTTTTCGTAGCGGCGATTCTGGCATCCGTATTGTTTACGTTTTTTCCGACGACGGGGTGTGTTTATAGTACGAAGTTAGTATGGACGCTGGAGTTAAGAAATGTAGGCGGGGGGAGCCATTTAAATTGTACAGTATGGGCGTGCTAAGCGTCGTTTATACGCAATGAACGTACGGACGACCGCGGGAACGAACACAAAAGTTAGGGTAAGGTTTGCCTAGCGTATGGATGCAAAACTAGGTACAATCAAGGGGAGTGCCTATTGCCGTGCATCGGTGGTACGTTCGGCGATAATACGCTACGCACAACAGCGTAGGTCTGGATCAGGCCCGTTGTGTTCTTTTTTGATATTTTGTTTATCCTTTAAAACCATATGTGATTACATTTTGTAATATTTTTCTTTTTTTACTATCCTGGGGTATTTGTGAATTGTTGCAGTCCTCTTTTTTTCCCTTCACTTTTCTCTTTTTTCTAAAATACTAGTCCAGAATTCCATAAGACAGGCCCAGTAACAGAAATCTTGGGGTTCAGTAACTCATGTAACCTCTACTCAAAAGGTGAAACAAAAAAACTACAATAATAATACAGTCTTACAGTATAATAATCTAATAAGATACTACCAGAGCTGCAGCAAACAAAACCTCAACACAGAACCACAATATATAGAATAAAATATTAACTTATCCTTTACCAATTTGGTACTCTAGGCTGTATATACATCTATAACTTTACACAGGTAATTTTGAGTCAGGAAGGACAAGGAGCATATATGTGTTACAGCAAGCTATAAGTATTGCCTCCTGTTTTTGATTTTGGTTCCACCCTTGTTCTGCCCAAACTCTGCCCACAGCAGACCTTATTTGTCCAAGTCACACCCTCTGTTCCCATAAACCCACCCCTTTTAAGGCCCATAAATTGAGGAAATCCCTCCTAAACTTGGATCTGATGTCATCCAAATCCATTCAGTGGAATGCCCAAAGCAGGCTCCCTGGATCAAAGTTCTGCCCAGCATATACCAATAGAAGGTCCAAACGGGACCCTCCCTTTCTAAAACCTGGCCAGGATCCACCTGGACCACCTCACATTGGTTTTATGCCAATGCTGCTAATTATTTTTAAAATGTTCACAGTTACATCCAAGTCATTAAATAGGCTGATTGGGTCAAAGAAGAGGCTCCAAGGATCAAAGATCTGCTGGGCGCACTCTACAGTCAGGTCTAACCTGGACTCCAATTACTCTATTACACATCTTATGTCGGATCTTACTGCAGAGTGAGGGCTGACCTGGAAACCAACCCATCCATTAGGCATCCCAGACTAATTGCCATCCCTCTGTTAAGTTTTCATCCAAGAAATTAAGATTGATAATAGTCACTCTCACTACTTTTAACTGCCAAACCCATTCAGTGAAACTCTTAGAACAAGCTCCCCAGATCAAAGTTCTTCATAGGAGGACCTCTAACCCCACTAAAATCTGTCCAAGATCCAACTAGACCACCGCTCGTTGGTTTCATTCCATTGGTGCAGGGATGTAGAAGATATCCCCCAACAAACAAACTTCTTCTATAAATAGGGAATAATATGCCTTTAGATGGTGTCCGTACATGCAGATGGTTCCTTTGATCCTTCCTCCAAATAGGAATGGGTAACAATGGAGGGGAAAAGAAAAAAGGGAAATAATACAAAAGGTTAAACTCTTTATTAAAACAAACAAATCATGCTCTGAATAAATAACAAGAACAGAGCTATGCACACATATAAACAATAAACAAAGATAAAATATAATGAAAAGGTCCTATGGGGTCTTAACGATCCCTCCTAGGAGTGAAGGGTTCCCCAGAGAAACAACAAGTCATACCCGGCGTGCAGGATGTGAGGAAGAAGTTCAAATCCCGATTAGCACTGTGAAGGACGTGAAGAGCCCGGGGTTCGTCCTGTGGATGGAAGGGACAGGCGGTCGGGATGCTGCTGAAGACCGAAGGTAGGAGGAGCTTTCTGGGGAATCCGGAAGTACCGTCTGACGCGTTTCGAGGATCAAAGGCCTCTTACGCGTCAGACGGTACTTCCGGATTCCCCAGAAAGCTCCTCCTACCTTCGGTCTTCAGCAGCATCCCGACCACCTGTCCCTTCCATCCACAGGACGAACCCCGGGCTCTTCACGTCCTTCACAGTGCTAATCGGGATTTGAACTTCTTCCTCACATCCTGCACGCCGGGTATGACTTGTTGTTTCTCTGGGGAACCCTTCACTCCTAGGAGGGATCGTTAAGACCCCATAGGACCTTTTCATTATATTTTATCTTTGTTTATTGTTTATATGTGTCAATAGCTCTGTTCTTGTTATTTATTCAGAGCATGATTTGTTTGTTTTAATAAAGAGTTTAACCTTTTGTAGTATTTCCCTTTTTTTCCCTCCATTGTTACCCATTCCTATTTGGAGGAAGGATCAAAGGAACCATCTGCATGTATGGACACCATCTAAAGGCATATTATTCCCTAGGATTAACCCTGTAGTAGACGATACACCTGTTTTTTATGAATAGTTTTTTATTACTGATTCCGATTTTTTAATCAATTTATATTTTTTACTGCGCCCAACTGGAATACTATACCCCTTTGTTTCCATTTTATTCCTTTTGAGAGGGTGTAGGACCCTCTTTTAGTTTTTCTAGTCCGGCTGTCAGTATTTTTAGCGCGACTGGCACTGATATCTAAATTGTTTACATTCTTCTATAAATGTATGACTCCCAGCTATTCCTAACAACCCACCCCTTTTCTTAAAATATGGACTGAAGTCATTCTCCACTGAAAGCCTGTGTCAGCAGAGAATGGAATAAATCTGCAGTCATTGGGGCAGATCCAGAACAACACTTCAATGCGAATTTACGCCTAGCGGACACGTAAAGTTGTGATTTTGTATGTACTGCGCATGCATACGACAGATAACACGCTACGTAACGTAACTCTGAGCATATGGGTGATTCACATATTTGCTGCGTAAATTCGTACGTGTGGGCATGCCAATTTTACGTGTGCCAAAATTACGTCTAAATACGCAATGTAGGCAGGGGTTTTCATTTAAAGTGTACAGTGTGGGCGTGCTTAGCTGCGTAAGTCCGTGTTGCCCATCCGTACGTGTGCGGACGACAGCGGTTACGCGGCCAAAAGTTAAGGTAGGGTTTGGAAAGCGGAACTTGGTCAAAGTACGTACATTCAAGCGGTGTGCCAAGAAGGGTGTATAGAAGGCAAGTACGTGTAAATATGCTACGCAAGTAAACGGATTGCAAACGGAGTTCTGGATCTACCCCATTGTCTGCAGCAGTGGATTCCACAGCTGTCCTCCTTTTAAATAAGAAGTTTTGATAAGTAACAGGCTGCCTACATGATGTTGGAGATGCGGTCAGTTGTCATGAGGCTGTAACTAGGAAGTTTCCGTTTTGCACAGCCAATTGCTGGCAGCAGAGTGCATGACAACAATACTTACATGCAATAAAACATATTAATACATCATAGTTTAATTTAATTTAAAATATACCTCCTTACATAAAGCACACTTACATTATGATCTGCAGTATATTTATGTCCTTTAAATATTGTACATAATGTATATGCTGTATCTTTTTTATCATTTATCCTTCTTTATATTTTTCCTAAGTAGCTTTATTATGCTGATAACCTTCCAACCAAATCCTAGAAGCTTGGGATCAATTTACAGAGTAAGAGAGGAAGTTCTACTTATAAATATTTATAGGGGAAGATTTCAGATTATGTGCTCAGCACAGAATGGTGTATATTATTTGTATTAATGTTTCATAAACATTTGTGCAAAAACAATATGCTTTACTTTGCTTCTAAGTATTAAGTAGAATTATTGCAGCATCTGCTTCAAATGGCTGAGTGCTCAAGCTATCCATGCCATGTCGTAAATTCTGTGATGCATTAAGATGTCATTAAATGTACCTTCTGTGGTTGTATCTTGATTTACATTCTCAGTAAATCATCAAGTTAAAATGAAATGAACCACAGTGTAATATGATTCTATTTTACCTTGTGTCTGGAAATCCACTATTCTTGAACAAACTGTAAGATCATCTCAACATAAATAAGCTCTAAAGCTCAGACATGGGGTCAGTAAATGAGCTAAGTTGAAATGGAGCTCATAAGTGTAAATTAGCTGTCTTTAATAACCAATTACATAAAACAGTATTTAGAATTTGGAGTAAATCATTATTTATGACTAAAATAATTAAGTTTAAATTATATTAAAATGCGTTAAAAGATGTTATTGGGAATTACGTTTAAATAAAATACTTTTTTTGCTCTAAAATTGAAAGGCCATAATATTACTGCAAACATATAGCATTGAATTTTCATTAATTAAATTTTATTGTAATGTGTGTGTATATTTATTTATTTGTTAGTTAGTTAGTTGGGTTAGTTAGTTAATTAATTAGTTAGTTAGTTAGCTATTTACTAGAACATAAACCCTGAGGAGATAGCAAACTATTTTACAGACTGCTTTGCTAAACTAAAGGCCTCGTAGTTTAATAACAATTAAAGTATACTAAGTGGTGTTTTTTCAAATCAGTATATAAGTCAATATCTACACAGAAATAACCAAAAAAATGTTTCAACAAAGCATTTAATAACCACTGCCAGTAGCTAACCTGCTATTCTATCTGTAAATTAAAATGCAGAAACATTAGTTACAAACATTTGCAAATATATGACAAGCCATGTACTCCTTTTAAAACTTTTTTGCTAAAGTGGTTCTAGCTGAATCAGGGATATTCCTTAAACATGTATAATAAATAATGTATTTCTAAACTGACAGCTAACTCACCTAGAGGCAACCCCAAAGCCACACAATTGTGGGTCTACAGGTATAAGTTTTCCCAAAGCTCAAATTGGGTAAAGATCCAACTTACTATGGGAACTGTATATGGGAGTATTTTATGAGATTGGGTTCAAAGTGTACTGATCTCTAATTCTATGCTAGTCAAGTTAACATCTTAGGTTTAATGGGGCAGATCCTGAACTACGCATTTCCGCGAATTTCCGTGTGGCGGAGACGTAAATTCGCAGATTTGTATGCACTGCGCATGCGCACCGCAGAAAATACGCACATTCACGTAGCGTATTTTCAAACGTATGGTTAATTCAAGTATTGCTAACGTAAATACTTACGTGTGGGCGTGCCAAATTTACGTTAGTGACCAATACGTGCGTTTTACGTGAAGTAGGCGGGGGGTGGTATTTAAAGTGTACAGTATGGGCGTGCTAAGCTGCGTACGTTCGCGTAGTCTGTACGCCCATTAGCGGACGTATGCTGTTACGTTAGGCAAAGTTAAGGTAGGGTTTGGGTCGCGTAATTACTGAAAATACGTCCGTATGGGAGGTGTGCCGTGGGGAGTGTATTGACCTTACGTGTATGAAAATACGCACCGCTAAAATACGTACGCACACACGTTGTTCTGGATCTACCCCAATGTTATGTTCCATTTATTATTTAGAAATGTTAAGCTTTCTGCTCAACTGATTTAAAACCTTATTCTGAAAAGTAAACAATTACACCAAGTAAGATTTATAAAAAATAAAATAAAAAATCATCTCCTGAAAAATAGTTACATTTGGTTTTAATTCACCATTTCAACTTTTTTTGCAGACTGCTTTTTTGTGTAAAAATATAGCGTTAATAGACTTTTATCAAAAACTGAATGTTAAAAAATAAACTTCATATGCCCCAGATCTTAAAATACACCATAGTACTTTTTCCAGCAGGTTCTAACCCCCTCCCCCACCACTACTACCCTATTAGACCTTACATGTGATAAATCTGTGGGTCTGTTTTTTGTTGCTAGTATTACACAGTGGTCACTTTTTGTTCTTGGCTGTATTTTTTTGTCTTTGATTTTTTATATTTGGAACACAATTCTTCCTCCAGTCTTCTGGCTGGGCTTCTGGCTCTGGGTCTTGCTGTGGCGATTGCAGTCTTCGCCGTTCCTGAAGGATAATGTGCAGAGCCGCTGTTGGTCACCAACATCTGCTGCTGAGTTGTACACATGGGGTCCGATTCAATTAGCTTTGCACCCGTTTTATTTTGCAAATTCTTATTTGTGGATATTTATGAGCGGCCTATAGAGCTGTGCACAACAATCCGCAAATTTTAACTACGATAAATGACGGGAAAAAGCACACCGCAAGCTTTTTTCCTGTCATTGCAGCAAATTGAATCAGGCCAAAATCTCCATGATGGCTTGCTGGCTGGATACCGAAAAAGCGATAGCAGTAGAGTGAGCATTTTAAAATCTGTGAACTTTGGCTACCATAATAGCTGGATTTAAGCGCAATTAACTTCACAACCAAGATAAAGCATTTCAAATGTATCTATTGTGTAATTATCAATAAATTCCTTGGTTTGCAGTCCTGTGAGGCCGTTCCTGGTTTTCTTGGTGTTCCACTGTTGTCAAGTCTATGTCACCTATGAAAAAAAAACAAAAACAACATTTTACATTACTATATGTTCTTAGTTATTCTGTTCAGTTTAACAAAACATCAATAATCAATTAAGTAACTTAATATGTTATTAAATAACTACTTCATAATACTTCATAACATACAGTAGGTATGACAGTAAGAGTTACTGTACAGTACATTTGTGAAAGCATTAAGTACATTTAATTTTACTTTTACTGCACTATACTAAACATTTTTAGTCCTTTCTAAGCCAACATGTCCTCTGCTGGCTCCAATTAATCCAGGGGTGACATTTTCTTTGCTGGCGGCACTGCTGATTCTGCAGCTCCAGTTATGTCTTCTAATTCTATGACAAAGAAAAATTGTATAATGCACATGAGGCATGACATACTCTACATAATTTTAAAAGAAGAATTTTTATGTTAAAAAAAGTTAATAAAAGTTAATAAAGTTAATAAAATGACAGTACTAACACCTATTTTTGTCAGTATCACTTACCATCAGGAAGTCTTCTTTTTTCCCCTGTGTCTCCTGGTGTTGGGAGGGATTCCCTCATGGTGATCTCCCAGGCTGTCATCTTGGCTGGTCGGCCCCTTTCTTTTCTTCCGGTGGATCTCTTCCCCATCTTCTTCCTGGCGACGTTTTGGCACACACACAAAACTTCTACTGGTTCACGGCCAGTAAATGAGAGCCTAACTTGTATACCTTCTCGGTGTAGCTTGTGTTAACTCAGCTCCAGTACAATTCATCATGGTGTCCCAAAGCCTAAGGATCTATATAAAAAAATATAATATTAGCATCCATTATACAGTAGTTATGCAAAAGATAATCTATAACAATGTTATCATACAGTACATTTATTTCTTAAGACCTACTGTATGGACTTGAAAAAAAATGCATTCTTTACCTTATTGAATTAAATTGACCTGTAATATAATAACACTTTTGCACTGTAATGTTAAAAAAAAAAAGAATAGTTTAGAAAAGCCAACTAATATGAAGGATTTTAGAGACAAATCAAAGTCGGCATACAGGATCGGATCCAGACTCCTGCACACTTTCCGTACGTGCGGGAGTCTGTCAATCTGACAGAGACGCTGCCATAAGCCTTCCTTAACTAAAGCATTCGGATCAGCGGTCAGTGCGATCGCTGATTTGCAAGAGTGTGGGATACCCCTCCCACATTGTACAATTACCATACTTCCCCCCCCACCTTAGCGGGCGGAGGGGAAGTACAGCCCATTTTTTATTTGGAAATGGCATCGTACGGAACTAAGTTAGTATGTTACTGTTACGTAACGTAGCATGCGCCCTCCAGTCAAAACACCCCACTTTTCGCACTTTTCGTCATGGATAAAAAATTACAGATGTTAGTATGTACTACTATACAGTATGACTACATCCTATGTCTACACTATAAATTAGCAAATAATGGACACACATTCTCAAAAAATTATTAAATAAAATTAAGTATATACAGTATATTGATTAAAATCAAGTCTATTATTGGAATGATGTCTTATCTTTGTCACAATTTGGCCTTACTCAATGCTGGGCAGTGCTGACCAGAGGCCTGTACTTTGTTCATACTTACAATTAAACTCACAGACCCATTATATGAATTAATTACAATTTGCCACTCCTTCTTCCTCATTTTTACATACTGGACAACCTTAAAATATAAAACTTTTAACTATATGGAAATTGTATTTTCCACTCTCATTTATGCTTTCATTTAAGTATAAACTTCAACTGAGTAAACAAAAACTAAATCTCTCTCTCGCTCTCCCTCTCTATAGAGAACAATACAGGACCTGATCAAGAGGTAGCTTACATCTTTGTTTGTGGATGATGACCTGTCAGTGGTTGCAATCCCCGTGCTGATAGAGAATCTGAGAATCTGGGTATTTCAGTACAACTGCAAACTGATCAGCACGCAGGTTTCTGTACGCTTTCTCAAAAACTAAGTTTAGAACTTGTGTAACTGCCATAAAAAGGAGATTTTCCTTTAATAAAGCCACATTACTCAGTTAAAACACAGACCTACAATCCTGAAACAGAGCTAACAGACATTAATCAATCATTTGAAAGAATTAAACAAGTTTTAAAACTCACTGCAATGCATTATTGTTTACTGACTGACTTACACACAAAAGAAGCCTACACCTTTTAGCACATACGCCTATACATATTCAATTGCATGTTTAAAATGAGTGTTCATTTTTTGTACTACCTCTCCATGGATTGAGTGTTTACAACTTCACTGTGTTGCAGGCACATTCACTACAAAAGAGCTCTGGTTTAGGTTAATTAATTGTATCTTAAAATATCATACAGAGTTTTCCATTTATGATGAAAAAAGATATCTGAGTTGAGTCTAATTCAACACAAGAACACCAGAGCAACCAGAGTTCTGCGGAACACCATATTTGTCTTTAAAGAATCCCACAAAATATAAGTGCTGACCCTTAGTTCAAGGCTATACTTTTTTACATTTTCCTATGAATCATGGCTCAGGCTAGCATTGTTCTTGTACAAAGGTTTTCTTTCAACTGTTTGTAAGCGCTTATAAAAATAAACATCTGGACAATTTAATGTTCTGCAGTAAACAAACATACAATGGAAGAAAATGTTTTCATACCTGTGTGTAACGTACAGCAACATTTTAGCCTTGTTAGATTTTTGCAACAGTCTCACATTGTTGAGGAAGGTTACATGTATTGTCATATGCTACATATTATTCTAGAGCAGGACTCTCTGTTTTCCAGCTATGTTTAAAAGATCATTTTAACCCATTATTATTATTATTATTATTATTATTACCCTTTTTTTTTAAGACTTAAAATAAGTTATTTGTTAAGAGGTATTATAAATGAATTGTGGCGTCCATTTACAGGTTTGGGAAAAAATGCTGTGCAGTATTTCTTTGATGTGTGACTTTTACACAAATATGTGCTACGAATAAATCATATTATAATTTGAGCATTTAAAATAATTGAAACTATTGATAAAATCATTAATGCAGCAAAAGCAAACATGTTTGGTCAAAGACATGATAGAATCCTTAAATTTAAAGTTGATCACTGACTTAATCATGTGCTTAATGCTATATTACCATTAATGTCATAAATAGAAAAAAGTTTTAGACTGAACTGGCAATTTTTGGGACTATAAAACATGTGGTAAAATATATCTATAACAAATAATAAGTAATAAATTAAATTCATAAATAAAATAAAATTAATAAGCAAGCAAAAAACAGAGCATTACCAATCACACGCTAGGATCTGCTCTTCCTAGCCAACAAATAATGAAAGACAAAACAATGTATGATAAGCTATACAATTTCTAGAACTTTATGGTAAAATGAATGGCTCTAATTAGTTAAAATTGGCAATTTCAAAAAACAATTCAAATATAAACTTATAAAATACAAAATAGAAACTTTATAGCACATGAATCAGCTTCCAAATAGCTGACGATAATGGCTAATTAATATATGATTAATATATGGGATAAAGATAGCCAACTTGAGGTGGATATGAGCTAGCCACAGTATCCGATCAGAGTTGAAGATGAAGACTGTTAGGGCAACAACCACGTTTGATAGTGTCAGTTGTAGTTTTAGCTCCAAAGGAGCTGGTCTCACTGCTCCTCAAAGAGAGGTAGTGTCCAGATGTTATAGTCCTAATTGGAGATGGCAGATCTTAACACGTGTAGGTAAATGTGCCCAAATGATAACCACAGTCTTATCAACCACTGTCTCACATAAAATCATAAAGTATGCACAGCCAAACTGTCACAGAGAGGCAGGCAGAATCATGAGGCTCCCGAGAGCCACAAAATGGAGGAAAATGAGTCAGTACCTGGATTTACAAATGAATTTCATGTTGGTCAGATCGATATCCAATGCTATAGCTCATAGCCGGAAATAGTCTCAGCCAGGTGCCGGTCAGGTCTAATAGTTGTAAATCAAGACTTGATGCGTTTCATCACATAGCCTTTCGATTTCTTTAGAAGTGGGAATGAATTGTGAGCCCATCTGAGTCCATTTAAACATATGAATCAAATTAAATGCACCATTTTATATATAATATCTAATATATAATCACAAGCCATTCAGAAAAAAATATAAAAAGTTAATATTTTAGAATATTTTAAACCTACATAATACATACAATTTATCAAAGAGGTAAGTTGCCAGCATTAAATACAATTAACGAACATTATAGGTAAATAAGCATATGAAAACTTTGTCTACCAGAAAACAGCATATAAAAGCAGGACAGTGATTTGCATAATCAGATAAAAAGAGCACAATATGAACTTTTTTAATTGTAATAAAATCCACATACAGGACCATATTCAGAGATCCGTTTTTTTGGGAAGTTCCGTGCATATTTTTACGATCCGATGTACTCCGCATGCGTAGTAAGTAAATTTATGCAATCTGTTGATTTTACGCATATAAGTCCAGTAAGCACGGACTTGTTAATCGCATGTGGGAAGATCAGTATGGAGGACTGTGTTTATAATCCGTCCGGAGAAAGATTCGTGTAAGTGGGTGGGGGGAGGCATTTAAATGACCAATTGAAGGCACGGTGAGGGCATGGTTAGATAGATATGTACGTACGGATATATTATACGCACAGAAATGCCCACTTAAAGATAAGGGTGCTCGAAGCACTCGTAAGTCACTGTAAGCCCGTCTGTGTGAGGGGAGTGTCATGGGTCTTACCTTGCTACGTCCGTGCGTATATTTGCAAACCTTGGACATCATTCAGAGATCCGTATCCAGATCGGTCCACAAATATACGCACGCACGGTGCATGCCAAACCCTCTCACACCCATGACACTCCCCTCTCTCGGCTGTCCATTTTTATTTAAATTCCCCCGTGCGTATTTTTACGTCGCAGATCCGGACGTATTTACCAACGTGTGATTCACAAGTCCATCCATGAGGCACTTCCGCATGTATAGTCTACGTGAACTACGTTAAAAAAGTTTCTACGCATGCGCAATTTAAACGTACCTAAAAATACGCACGGAACTGGCCGTGAAAACGGATCTCTGAATACGGCCCCCTTACCTGACGGATCTCTGAATAAGGCCCACATTGAGGTAATAACAACCAAATGAGAAACAAAAAAATGTTAATAAACAAAAAATCCATAATAAAAATTATATATAGATTATGCTAGAGAAAATCTAATAATACATATAAACATTAAGTAGAACATTTATAAAAAAAAATGTAAACCTAAATAAATAAATACAAAATAACAGAAAATTATTCAAATAAAACAAGTAAATATTCAAAACATTGTTTTTTTATTTTAATTCTAAATTATAAAAATTCTGAGATAGGAGCATATTTAAGAATCCCCAAAATCCAGATCAGTAGTCTCAATGAGATACATAACGTATGTATCCAGAAGGCTTCCCTAATGCAAAGATATTGATATCTATCCCACCCCCTCTAGTCATAGGTGGAATAGTCTCTATACCCATCACTTTTAGATCTGTCGTTTTACCCTCATGATGAGTAGTAAATTGTCTTGCAACACTATAACCCATATTCAACTTTTTAATATTGCACTTGTGTTCCAAAACACAGAGCCTCTGCATGTGGGTAGTACGCCCCACATACTTGAGTCCACAATTACATGAGAGGAGGTATATAACATAGTCCCTGCTTCAGTTAATAAAACTCCTGATAAGACGACTCATATTGAATTGCTCAATGGCAAATAAATGCATGTCATACAGCGGGTTTCCTGCACCTGTAACATCCTTTTGTAGGAAGAGGAAATAATAAACTTTGTGAAGTGGTGGATGTAGTATTTTTATCAGAAGTTCTTAGTGGGGTTATATTACCTTTCTTTTTGTCAAAAAAGCTTGGAGCTAATATATTTGTAAGATTTTTTTGCCCTCTTAAAAACCCCCATAGGGTGTTCAGGTAAGTATGACTTCAATAAAGGATCTAGCTTAAGAATATTGGGGTAGATCCAAAACTACGCGTGCCGTACGTTTATTCGCGGAGCGTATTTTCTTGTGCGTAAATTCATTACACTTCCCTTGGCACACCCCTTGCACGGACGTATTTTGTCTAGATACGCTGCCCAAACCCTACCTTAACTTTTTCACACGTAACAGCGTACGTCCGCTAATGGACATATAGACTACGTGAACGTACGCCGCTTAGCACGCCCATACTGTACACTTTAAATACCACCCCCCGCCTCCTCCACGTATTTTAGACGTATTTTGGGGTAACGTAAATTTGGCACGCCCACACGTAAGTATTTACGTGAGACATACGTGAATCACCCATACGTTCACAATTACGGTACGTGAATGTGCGTATTTTCTATGGTGCGCATGCGCAGTGCGTTCGAAACTGCGAATTTACGTCTCCGCCACGCGTAAAATCGCGGGGAAGCGTAGTTCTGGATCAGGCCCATTATAATTTTGTTTCATAATTTTTGTTATGCCACTTGCCGCATGATTGAACCTCAAGACAAAAGTCATATTTCTCTCCCTCATAGATCTCCGATTTTATTTTAGTTTTTGAAGGTAATAGGGCCTCTCTATCTAGAACCAAAGTTTCTTTAAGGGCTTTTTGAAGTATCACTTTGGGATAGCACTTTTCTCTAAAAGACTGTAGTAAAATAGAGGCCTGAGAACTAAACATATCCACAGAGAAACAGTTATGCCGTAAACAGTGCAACTGTACTCCCCAGGATATTTGTCATCCACTGATTTTTATAATTACTATAAAAACTCAAAAAATTATTGTTATCCACTAGAGATGAGTGGTAGACCCACGTGTTTTTGGTTTTGGTTCTAAATCTTTGTTGTGTTTTGGTTTAGGTTTTGGATCTGTATTTTATTTTAAATTGCTAAAAAATGCTAGTATCCCACTCTCAACTTTGTGACATTTGTCAAATGTATTCTCATGTATAGCTATTGTTATGTAACTTATAAAAGGACAATATCTATGATCCCTTCCAGTAAAGATATATATACATTCTATAGTTTGTAAAATGTATTAAATAAAATTGTGTAGATAAAGAGCAAAAAGGGTGAACAGGACTTGCTCTGCACGGTGAGGAATATAGAAACTGCTATTACCCAGTATATTCCTAGCACTTTTTTTTGCAGAAAAAGGGTTAATAGCTCTTAGCATCAATAATGTTGATGGAGTTATACTCATAATTTATATAAGCAAAAACTATTCTGCCACTGATACAGATAAGTGGCAGAATAGTGTCTGCTTAGATAAATTATGAGTATAACTTCATCAACATTGTTGGTCCTGTGTGTGGAGGTACTATAGTTAGCCCCATAGTATCTCCGCACACTGTTCCACCTGCCATTCATACAAGTGCTAAGAGCCATTAACACAGGAAAGTGGAAGCAAAGGTCTCAGCCGCCCTGCGCTAAAGTATTTATGGCCTGTACCCTCAGCCATAACTGCTATCACAGACACTAAACAATATAAATGATAAACATAATATAATAAATTACAAATACATTATGTTTCCCACATAAATACTGATTTAAATTGCTCCCAATGGAATATATGAACCTACTTTATCCTGGTACCTGATTGTGACAACACGCTCACTGCCTTCTCCTGTGCAGCAGTCACATCAGGACCTGAATCCTGGGACAGTGCTCTTCCTCTGCAGTATAGAGTACAGAAGAGAAGCACAGACAACGACTAACACTGATACAACTGCTGTCACACATAACTGCTATCACAAACAAACACACATAACTGCCCTCCCTCTCTCTCATACACATAATTGCCCTCTCTCACACACACACACATATACACATATAACTGCCTGTTCTCTCTCTCTCATACACATTACTGCCCACCTATCTCTTACATACACATAACTGTCCCCCTTCTCTCTCTCTCTTTCTCTCTCTCTCTCTCACTCACACATACACATAACTGAACCCATTCTCTCTCTTTCTCTCTCTCTCTCTCTCTCTCTCTCTCACACACATACACATAACTGAACCCCTTCTCTCTTTCATATACACATAACATCACCTTTCTCTTTTACATACACATAACTGCCCTCTCACACACACACACACACACACACACACATATATATATATATATATATATATATATATATATATATATATATATATACAAATCAACACACACACACACACACATATATATATATATACACATATACACACATAAAGCCTGTCATAAAGACGGGAAAATTATTCCCCATTCGTATCTCTACAGGATCCCAGCTTTCCTCATCATGTGTCGCCAG
>WWET01002223.1:218838-231929 GCA_011038615.1 Limnodynastes dumerilii
ACACAGTTTCCTATCAAACCTGTCATGTATAGCATTCCCAAGATTCACAAGGATCAACAGTCACCACCTGGACGTCCAATAATTTCGGCACGGGGAGCCTTGTACCATAAAGTTGCCATATGGCTTGACTCGTTCTTACAACCAATTGTACAAGACAGTCACTCATACATTAGAGACACTACCGATTTTTTAAATAAAATTGCAATGTTGAACCCTCTACCTAGTGGTTGCATCATAGCAACAATTGATGTAACCAGTTTATATACGTCAATATCGCATAGGGATGGATTGCATGCAGTCAAAATGGCTATTGAGAATTCTGATAAATACATTGGTCCACCAGGTGAATTTATCTTACATTTGTTGGAGCTCACCCTCACCAGAAATTTTTTCTGGTTCAATGGCCAGCATTACTTACAGCGCTCTGGATGTGCGATGGGGTCAAACGTGGCCCCATCCTTCGCAAATCTTTATATGACCTTTTATGAAGTCCACCATCTATATGCCGATCCCCGTTTCATCGATAATTGTCTCTATTATTGTAGATTTATAGACGATCTATTCATCATCTGGACGGGTGATGAAGTAACATTACGGGAACTAATACATGATTTAAACTCGATCCCAGATAACATACGTTTCACATTCAACATCAGCAATTCCAGTATCAATTATCTGGACGTATTAATCTCAATTGGGGATGATCACATTTCCACCAGTGTATATCGAAAAGCCACTGATCGCAACAACTTGCTTCAAGCATCGTCACATCACCCTCCGGCACTCAAAAAGGGCTTACCCTTTTCGCAGATGCTGAGGGTACACAGGATCACAAGTGAGAGTGGGTGCTGGGAGACAGAAATGGACAAAGTCATCTGCCAATTTGTAGAACGTGGATATAGGTATCAAGATTTGCTTATACAGAAGGAACGGATCCGAACAATTCCACGCGCATCCACATTACGGAAACATACTAGGGATATTCAAAAATCAATCCCTTGGGTGCAGACGTATGACACTAGTAGTCGTGGTACACGCCAAGCTGGTATGAAGGCGTGGCCCATAATCACGTCCGATAAAGATCTTAGCTCCCTTAAGAATCACAAATTGATGCCAAGCTACCGTAGAGGCCAAAATTTGAGGGACTTATTGGTAAAAACCGATGTCACCACCTACAGATCATTGTACACAAAAACAGGCTGTTTCTCTTGTACGAATTGTCTAACGTGTAGGAGCCTAATCACAGGAAGGAGCTTTCTACACCCACAATCTAACAAAAAATTTACCATCAGTCACTATGTGACTTGCTCCACTACCCACGTTATATATTTCATCAAATGTCCCTGCGGATACTATTACGTAGGAAAGACAGTTAGACAATTCAAAGAGCGCATTGCCTTACACCGCTCGGCCATCAGAAGTGCATTGAGCGGTAAGGTGTCAGACCAACCGGTGGCTAGGCACTTTGTGTCTCATCAACATAGCCTGGCGACCCTACGCTACATGATTATAGACCATATTCCTCCCCTTAAACGAGGAGGAAATAGGGGACTGTTACTATTGCAGAGGGAGGCTGAATGGATCCATCGCCTGGGTACAGTCTCCCCTGCAGGTCTTAATGAACAGCTTAACCTTTCCTGCTTTTTGTGATTGCTTATTCTGACTCTTTATGTTTTCCTTTGTCTTTATTTTTGTCTTTGATGTCTCATCATGGTCCTTATTAGTGACATGTTTACTAACATAGGAATGAATATGCTTCTGCCAGGATATGTTTAATTTTTTATGAATTTATTTAAGCATTTTTTGCTTTGTAACAGGTTTACATCATTTCTTCAGTTTGTTGCATCATGTGTGGCTATTGTATTTATCGATATTGTCTGTATTGAAGCACTTATGCACATGTTTTTCTTATTGTTTGGCAGTTGCTATGACAACGGAGTCGCGGCTGCATGACGTCAGACCCGGCGCTCGCGTCTGGTGCGTTCTGAGCCGCGTATACCGCTGTCTGCAACGAGCTTAGTGGGAGGTTTCTGAATGTTATGGGGTAAGTTATATATACAACTGTCTATTCACATGTTTTCTATGTTCCCTGACGAAAGGTATTACAACCTGAAACGTTGGAACTAAACCATAGTGTCTTTATTTGTCTGAGTGCTGGTCGTTTGATTGTTTATGTGATTGGACCTTAGTGTCCTTCTTTTGACCTGGCACCAGAGTCAGTTGCACAACGTTGTACATATTATTGAGGAGTGCACACCTTTGGATTGTATATATATATATAAATTCTATAGTTTGTAAAATGTTTAAAAAAAACATTTGTATAAATAAAGAGTAAAAAGTGTAAACAGGACTTGATGCAGGGTGAGGAATATAGAAGCTGCTATTAACCAGTATATTCCTAGTACTTTTTAGCAGACTAAGGGCCAGATTTACTAAGCTGTGGGTTTGGAAAAGTGGAGATGTTGCCCATAGCAACCAATCAAATTTTATCCAACATTGGGCTGGATCCAAACTTAAGTAAATGCTTGAAATTAGTTACTCCTGGGCTAAACCATGTTGATTGCAGGGAAGTCATATTTCATTTGTAGCAAACAGTATTAGAGTTGAGAGGTGATAGTTCCTATCCCAAGTCTAAATAACAGTATGATAGTAAAGCTGGTCAGTATCTGTGTGCAGAGAGCAATTCAAAGATATATCCCAGCATGCAAAGAATACAATTAACTTGACTCCCCCTGTAATCAACTTGGTTTAGCCTAGGAGTAACTAATTTCAAGCACTTACTTAAGTCTGGATGCAGCCCATTCTCTAGTATGTAAAAAGAAAGTAAGAGCTAGAATTTGATTGGTTGCTATAGGCAACATCTCCACTTTTCCAAACCCGCAGCTTAGTAAATCTGGCCCTAAGGGTTAATGGCTCTTAGCACTTGTATGAGTGGCAAAAGAGTGGCTACAGCCTTGTCACCCTATTGGCTGATCACCCCTGCCTGCAGTGGCGCACCCAGGGGGTGTTTCTGGTTGCCCAGAAACCCCCCTAGATTGAAAAATGAAAAAAAATATTGAAAAATGAGCACAAAAAAATGCTAAAATTCAAAAAGGAGTGTGGCTTCGCGGGTGCTGCGAAAGGGGTGTGGCTTAGCGGCCATGTGATCTGGACTGACATGGAGGAATATGGTCCTGGCCTGTGCTGCATTAGGAAAGCAGGTGGGAATGGTGAATGGGTCACTACAAATACAACAGTGCTTATGCACTAACATAGGCTCTGTACATTGTGTAATGTGCTCTTGCTCTACTAATGCATTGTATACTGCTATTACTATTAGATCTGTTCCTTCAATATGAAACCTACTATTTTACTGTGTGAAAGAAGTAACTTATAAATCACCTATAAAAAAAAAATTATCAGAACAGGACTTGTTACAGCCAATAACCAAAGCAATTCCTTAATGTAAAATTATTTATTTTCAGATCTACATTATAAACGTCCTGCTTTCACAGAGAAAATTAATGGATGTCTTACATGTCCTGGCAGTCAGATAGTACGACCATATTATCAGTATTGTCATTTTACATATGTTTTATTTTTTAACAGTGCATCATATTAAGAAGCTCTTCACAATTTTACATACATCAACCTCTGCCACATTACAGTCTAATTCCCTAACAAACAAACACACACATACACATGCTAGGGGTAATTTTTGCCTCGTGCAGTATGTCATTGTGGGCGGGTCAGGAGAAGAGCTTGGGCAGGACGCGGCGGAGCTTATTTGCCGCGTTTTTAGGCTCCAAAATGTTTGCTTTGCAGCTATGATAATATACCCCACATGTATTACACGCATTTGAAACCGCCCTTTCAAAATCCTGCGTTTGCCACTGGCCTGTGTGCTTGACTACTGTCTGTGAGTGACACTAATGGATACATGGACCCCTCACACTGTATTTTCAGGTATAACATTTGGGGACACTTGCTCCCTTGTTATGGTAATCGCCCTATGCTGGGATTCCTCTTCCATGTCTCTCTAGCCAACATGCCAATGAAGCCACAGCCCTTTTCAAGTTTATGTTTTTTTTCTTTTTTATTAAATAATCATTTTGGGGGTGTTTCTGTGCTACCAGAATCCCTTTATTGGTGGGCTAATGGATCACTAACAGGCTAGCTGTAATCTTTCTTACCTTGGGCCGGATCCACAACAATGTCCATCTTCCAATTTACGTTCGGCATTTGCCGATAGTAGCTACTACGCATGTGTAGTAACTATTTTATGTAACAAGGGAGCAAGTGTCCCCAAATGTTATACATGAAATAACAGTGTGAGGGGTCCATGTATCCATTAGTGTCACTCACAGACAGTATTCAAGCACACAGGCCAGTGGCAAACGCAGGATTTTGAAAGGGCGGTTTCAAATGCGTGTAATACATGTGGGGTATATTATCATAGCTGCAAAGCAAACATTTTGGAGCCTAAAAACATAATATTATAGCTGTAGTTATTGAGAAAATGTCTTGCCTGTATCCCAGCACAATTCATTTTGAAACTATGCCTTTAAACAAAATCCTATTCATAATGAACAAAGCATATCGCTCTTATATTTTAAAAGAAACTTTTTATACATTTGCAACACATCTTAGTTGTGTATTAAACATTTGATTCAGTTATGCAGATTAATGGAATGCAATATTTTGTAAAATAATTACCCAAAAATCTCATTGCATATACTAAAAAATGACACAGTTGTATTGTAATTAATAATAAATTAATTTCTATATACCAGATAGTAAGAATGATTAGACAGTGGCATTTAGTACCACAGAATGAAACATGGAAACCCACAATTTATGATGCTTACATTCATCTGGTAAGTGATATGCTTCTTTTGAAAACCTATTGTAATAAATCACATATAACTCTTTCATAGAACACTGCATTATTTTATCATTTTAGCTTTGCTGAAATCATATTTGCATATTTTATTTTTCCTACAACGCTAGTATTACATTCGTAAACAAGTTCTAGTAGAGCTGTGACTATGCATGCTTGCAGTATATTTAGATTTATTTACATCCATTATACTTTTTTATTGTATTGCCTTTTGATGACATTATTCATGTTATCATATTGAGAGAAAAAGAAAAAAGATGCTATATTTATTTTTAATAATCAACACAATCAAAAAACCAACATTCTTTTAAACTATCATTGTGAAAAATACATTAAACAAAGAACTGACACAATGGGCTAATAGGGAGAAATATGAAACACAGAGCACCCTTACTTGGATACTGGCAACCAATCAAAAGATCTGATTTTCTTTCATGCTTTAAGGAATGTGCCTACCTTTAATCATATTTGGGTCGGACTTTGAGCACTATGGTATCATCCTGTAATAATCCTGTAATAATGTATCATAAGCTAGTTTGTGAATACAATATTCCATTGCTTCAAGTTTCTACTATACCTTATAGTAGCAATTCTAATAACTGAACACAAAATCTACAAGTGGTGAAACTCTCGATCATATTTAATAAAAAATATATATGTGTCAGGATACAATCAAATACCAGGGGTATCAATTAATATCAGCTTATAAAGTGACCTCTATTTGGCCAGGGTCTGATGATTCATGGAAATGCCCAGTTTATGGCCCTGTCGTAAAAGTATCAGTATATTAGTGGGGGTTCATAAAAGCTAGATCTCTCCAGGAAGATGAGGAAGAGTCTCCAGACCCCAAACAGTCACTTAAGGTGGGGGCTACTTGGAGAGGAGCAGGTTTTGTCTTTAAAAATGTCTCATAGATTCATAACTTTGTTCACTTCATGGGACTTCCAAACGGAAGAGGTGTCCCTGATTTCTGGTCTGTCCCGACCCGGAAGGTTCTTGTGTGTAAGTCTTTCTGTGTTTTCCCCTTTTATTTTATAATGAACTGTTTTGCATATTGTATGTCCATTTTGTTAGCATTGTGATTATTATCATATTAAATATCATTTAATAAGTTCATGTCTCTTTGTTCTAACGGATTCATGTGTCAGACCAGCTCGGTTATTAAACGCTACTGAATGGTAACAGAAGAGGCCATTCTGAGTTGATGATTAAGGACCAGATTCAGAATTAAGAACGTCTGGTAACTTACGCACGCAAAATGCGTAAGTGGAGTGATTTCTATTCAGGGCGCATGTGCAGACCATGGAGATACAAAGCGTAATTGGAAAGATGCGTAAGTAATTTCCGCACGTCACGTCAACGCACGCAAAAAAATCCGTACGAACATAAAAGATCGGATGGATTATTAATTAGTAGGCGTCAATCGGAATGCAAATAGCAAAAGATAGGCGTGGTAATGCAGAAAACATGCGGTTATATATGCGAACGTTTAAATTCCGTCACATATACGCACGCTAATGATAAGGTTGCTTTCACAACACGGAAGTGTTCCGAAATGTATTCATTTTGCAAAACGTACTTATTTTGTATGAACGTACGGATCTATTACGAACGCACAGAAAACACTCTTAATTCTGAATACGGTCCTAAGTTCTGATAAAGCATAACTGTGTTTGATTTGGGTAAAGTAGAACCTAAGACCTCCTATGAATAGTCTTGGTGGTGGCAGTTCATTATCAATAAGTCATATTTGGGGTGGGAGAAGGGGCATTAGTCATTGGAGAACAGACCAGGTGGCTGTTGTGATTAACCCTTTGAGCCCCAGATAAGTCACGAAAGCCTCAGGTGAGGTCTGGGTCGTGACAATATGTATATGCAGATAGGAAAATTTATTGAGGTTTGTTTTTTGTGCCTAAAATATGTTCCTTTTGTAATCTATTCTGTTCTCTTCTCCCATGTCTTCTGGATCTCTCTGCTGTGCTACACATTATACATTATTGGTAAGTCTTCTGTCAAACTGAAGCTGACTGCAATTCATAAGATCCTATAAGGTATATCCTGGTTGGAATATGGCTTCTTTAATAGTTCCATAGAGTTTTGATCAAAAGGTGTATCATAAAGGTATGATACAGCATCAGTCAAGGAGGTGATGATTCTCAACAAGCACAAGAAACTATAAGAGACTATATATTTTCTTTTTTAGGGTTCGAAAAGAAAGGGAAGGAAAGGAAAGAAAAACTCTTTCAAAGTGCTTTCAATCACTCTATTACACAGACAAAAAATTATAAAGCTTATGAATAAAAGCTTCAAAATGTTTTTATTTGGAAAACTTTATAGAGCTAAGAAAAGGCTATTAAAATAAAATACGGCACATTCTCTCTTGACAAGACTTGCAAAATGTGCATCAGTGTTTTCACTCTATCTCTAGCTTTAATATTGAATCAATAAAGTTTATAATTTTTTTGTTTGTGTGGGAAATGATGGTTCAATGTGCTTCTCTGGACTCTGCTTTTCATTCTTCTCTTTGTAAATTACACAAGTTATGTCACAGTGCAAGTAATTATAATAATCAGGTGCAAAAGGCTCTTGACTCTGGTTCCCCACTTCCCCAGTCACTCTTTGCCAATCGACCACCCAATCCTGGCACTCCTACTTTACACAGTTCCTGAAAAAAATGCTCTTGCACCACTGACTGCTAATGGAGGAAATCTCAATCCTGCAAACATGCACTTCAGGATTATCCTCATTTTCTATAGCTCTGCCCTAGTCTTAGACTTATTTAAGTCTTTCATCTTTTACCAGGCATCCAACCTTCATCGCCTATTCGACAACTTCCTGCTCGCCCCTTCTCCTTTCTCGCCCCCTCTTAACCTCTGCCTTTAATTTTGCTTTCTGCTTCACATTCAAAATCCACATTTCTTCTTCTATCTCTTTCTTACTCCTTACCCCAACAGTAAATGTCCCCCTGGCCTGCTACCTCAGGTGAAGAAGTCCACTCTCTACTCTTGACCACCCCGCTCTCAACCTGTTCCTTCAATTCCATTCACTCTATCCTCCTCAAATTTCTCTCTTCTACTGCCTGCATCCACCTAGCCCACATCTTTAATCTATCCCTCACCTCCGGTATCTTACCTTCCTCCCCTAAAAATGCTCTTGTAGCTCTCATTCTTAAAAAAAAAATCTAACCCACCACACCCTACACCCTAAAACTACCAACCAATCTCTCTTCTCTCTTTTGCCACTAAATTACTTGAATGTCTGGTGTACAAATATCTAATCAGCCCCTTCACTAAAACTCCATAATGGATCATCTCCAATTAGTTTTCTGCCCCTACACACCATTGAAAACACCTTGACCAATGTTATAACCTCCTCTCTGGCAAATCCAAAGACCATTACTCCCTTCTCAATCTTTTCGATCTGTCTGCGGTTTTCAACACTGTTCTAATGGTACACATCCATTGGTCTTGAAGACACTCTTCTCTCTTAGGTTTTCCTCTTATTTATTTGATATAGGTTTCCCCCAGGGATTGGTTCTTGGCCATGTCCTTAGCTTCCTCTACATCGCCCTACTGGGCAACCTTATCAGCTTAATTTGGTGCAGATGAAACTTAAATTTGTCTCTCCTCCCCTGGCCTCTCTTCCTTGCTTTAATAATGCCTCACTGCCATCTCATTCTGCATGTCCTATTGGTGCCTAAAACTTATAATGACCAAATGAAAAAATTGCTGTCTTTCCTTCCTCTAGAGTTTCCTTCATCTCCATCACCATTGGAAAAAACAATTCCTTTACTACACAAGCCCACTGCTTTGGCATCATCCTTGACTCATCCTGTCTTTTTCATCTTTGCAACATTATAAACATCAGACATTTTCTATCCACTGATGCCACTAAAACTCTGATCCACTCTCTCGTTATTGCCCACTTCCATTACTGTAACCTCCTTCTGTCCAGTCTCCCCTTCTTTCTTCTCTCTCTTCAATCCACATCAGAATTATCTCTCTATTGCCAATCTTCCTCTGCCTCCCCTCTCTATCTCTGCGTTCATTTCCTTCCCACTTTAGAGTTCTGATAAAATTTCTCCCAATCACTAGTCCCCTACCCCTTTCTCTATCCTTGCTCATTTCCCCTTCTACCTCCCATCTGTTCTTTTATCCCTCACACCCCTAACCCTTATTTGTGTCTTATATTAGCTTGCCACTTCTTTTTAGCATGTTAGTTCTCATGCTAGTCCTCTTGTAACAACTGTGTCAAGCTAATGAAAAATAATTTAAGATAGCTTGTTTTATATTTTCTTGCCAAAACAAACCCTCTCCCTCTTTCCGCCAGGTAGTTAGAGAGACTTAGTACAACTTGACACATTGGAAATGTTTCTATCCCGCAGCTCAGAAAATCTGACTTGAGTCTGGCTGAGAGACCAGAATATGTAACATGGACCTTGGGAATGGAGCAAACATATAACATGCATAGAGTCAAGTTAAAGATTGGCAAGTGTGAAGAAAAAAAGATGAAAAGACACTCTCGGTTTCAACCAATTCAATATATAAAATCTTTTTATTTTCAGTTTTGTATAGTGCAAATTAGAATTTGTTGGTGTCTTGGCATTAAGAATAGATTCCTTATTTTCATGTACTATGTGTTAGGTGGTGATGTTGGAAGTGACACAATCACACAAAAAGTAGTACCTGCTCTCTCTGTATGAAATATTATAATACAACTAATATTTGTTAAATATATTGCACTGTAACTATAGTGTTTAGTTTAATATTATTTTAATATCTGTTTAATTGAAAAAATAATAATTATTGTAAAAAAATTAAGAACAACAGATTTTATCATATAAGTCATCATATAAGTGGTGTTTTGCAAGGCTGGCATTGACGCTTCCAAATAAGACATGCTGAAGATAAGCATTGCATAAAGGTCTCAAGCAGAACTAAAAGCAAAACACTTATAACATTTGCAAGCAAAGCAGAGAACTTAGATGATTCTACTCCATAATTTATATGTGAACAATCTGCTGAATTATGAATTAATGTTTAATGGTGTTAACAAATCAATCATATATTCATGCCCTTAATTGCTTTAGACATTCAAGTATTTATTTTCTTTCTCATCTTACAATAAACACAACACTCAGATATATATTGGTACTTTATATTTGTGTATAAAAGAGAAAAAAAAAACTTGTACAGTACATGGAATATGCACAATATGTAAATTTTAAATAGGTAGAGGATACATAACATTGTGGGCCATATTCAGAGATCCTTTTTAATGGGGAGTTCCGTGCATATTTTTTGGATCGGATCAACTGCGCTTGCGTAGTAACTTTATTTACTTAAGTTACGTTGAATATACGCACGTAGGTGCTTAAGGCACGGGCATGTGAATCACACTTAGGTACATATGTGTGGCGTAAAAATCCGTACTTGCAAATTTACATAAAAGTGGGTGAGGGGAGGCATTTAAATGAATGGCCCTGTAAGATTAGGATCCAAATATCAAAAAAATTATAAATGTGCAACTAGAAACCATGCAGCAATGGGTTTGAAAGGGTGTAAGTTCATTATATTCCTTTGCATAAAGGAAAGGTTACCTTTTGCTTTCAGTGCAAATTCTGAACATCTTTATGTTGGAGTGACAAAATGACATAAACACTTTTGATCTATTATTAATCATGTTGACTATTATTATAATTAATACTTAGTAAAACTATTTTAGGTCATTTTATAACCCACAGAACCTTTGCACAGTATTAATAAGTAAATAACTGTACCTGAAGCCTCTGCAGACAGCTCCTCCGCAATAGACGAAAAACCTTCTGAGCATTGGCGTATCAATAATGGGTGCAGTGAGTGCAATGCACACAAGGCTCTTAGAACAGGGGACCCGTGGCACACACTCTGCACCAAAATCCCAAAATCTTTGTATATACAGATGGCTCATATGCTTTTTTTTAATTTTCTATGTGGGGGAAGGGTGCCGCAGCCGAGGGATTAGTGGGGGCATGTACAAATCCTGCACAAGGGCCCCCTCACTTCTTAAAATTCCCCTGCTTCTGAGTCTTGTGAGATTCAATCTCACGAGACCTTCAGAATAATCCTATACAGCAGACTGCTGTGAGAAAATATAGAAGGGTCTATATAAGTTTGGCAGCTCGGGCCACAGGGCATCATTTTTGCTGTTCCGGTGCATGCAGTTTTGACTCTGTCTGTGGGGCAACCTGGAGCTGTACTTTCAACCATGCCATTTGTGAAGATACCACTTTCACCTGGCCCAATTACTATGCCAGAAACACTTACTGGGTATCTTCTAGGGTTCTTCTAATCGCTCAGGCAAACGCAGTTATAAAAAAAACACAACAGTACTTTATTATAAAAACACAAACACAACACTATATCCTATCCTTACACAGAAAATCAATGCCAGGCAGTAACCACAGTACCTGTTCCATTCCCCCCACCAGTCTAAATAGCGTTATCACCTTACTCTCAGCAACTGGCCTCAAGGCCACAAATACTTCCCTCTGATGGCACTGCAATGCTCGGACAGGGTCTCCTCCAAGGTCCAAATATCCAGGTAGCCACAATGAAGATGCAGCCTGTTACCCGGATGAACGTCTTGACGGTCCCGGTCGCTTGGCCAATGCTCTCCACCAGCGTGGTGGGCGCTAAGTCCCAGGCACCCTGCTCTCTGGCAGGCCCCCTAAATACTACAGCGCCAGTGAGCCTCTCCCCCGGGAAGGAAGTCTGTGAAAGATCCTTGTTATTCCTCCGGACTCTCAATGCTGGCAGAGGTCTCTCCTCACCGCCAGCCTGAAACAGCATCCTCAGCACTTCTGGGCCCTGGCAGAGGTTGTACCCTCAACGCCAGCCTGCAGCCCTCTTCCCCCACCAAGCCCCTGCTCTGGCTTTTTACCTGGGACACACCTACGGGCACTGAAGACAGTCCCTCATAGTCCTAGCAGAGGTGATTGGCTCCTCACTGGTTAGAGGCAGCTGTCCATCAATGTCTAAGACAATGTCCAGTCCCTATGCACACCAGAAGACCCCCTGCAGGGAAGGTGCCAAGGTGTCTGGCTGAGGCCCAGGCAAACTATTTTATGGAGATAACCTATGCCCTCGCGTAGATGTTTGATAAGGAGCAGTCACTCCCAGACTTAACCCTTTGCAAGCGTTTGTGATGTCATACACCTCCAGTTTCCTGTGGAGGGAGGAGCGGGGAGAGTCACCCCCCTGGTCTCTTCCTGTCCTCTGTAATCAGGGATGACCCTGTATGGGCTACCTTCCCCCCACCACATATCACTCCAATCATCTGCCTGGCATTATAACACATCACACAATATACGTTGCTATAACTGCATGCTACATAATCTTATAACACATTATACAATAACATTGTTATACTACCTACTACATAATCCTATAGTACATCACACAATAACATTGCTATACTAACTGCTACATAACACACTTCTATCACTACAGAAACTTCATATGATAAATGCGAAATATAACACACATTGGGCCGGATCCAGAACGATGTTCGTCTTCCATAGACGGATGTAATTCAATGAACAATGGCTACTGCGCATGCGTAGTAGCTATTGTATGTAATCTGCGTATCTTTTGGATACGTAGATTGCGTATATGCAGTCTAAAAGAATGCGCTGCAGCCAAGAATAGAAATCTAAGCTGCAGCAGAACCTGTGATGCGTCCATGTGACCAGTGTGCAGATCGGGGGTAGAGCCGGAGCTTCCTGTGATGCGACCATGTGACCTGTCTAGAGATCAGGGGAGGAGCCAGAGCTTCCTGCAGTTCACTTCCTGGTGAACTGACTCCCTGCTTCTGCTGTCTGCTGTACAGTACATCAGGTACAGGTGTGTGTGTGTGTGTGTGTGTGTGTGTGTGTGATCAGGTATTGTGTGTGTGTGTGTGATCAGGTAATGTCATAGTTGCCTACTTTTGAAAACTCATTTCAGGGAGAAAAGGGGACGGGTCCTGCGTCTCCAGGGGGCGGGTCCTGCATCTCCAGGGGGCATGTCCTGTGACACCAGGGGACGGGTCCTGCGATATCATTATTCATTATTTTGTTAAATCTATGCAAAATGTAATTAATTTATTAGAATAACTAGTCAAAGGCCTATCAGAATGACTGTAAAATATTCCCCAATAATTTCTCCCCAGTATCCCCAATCATGTGTCTCCA